>BLKR01004239.1:0-115142 GCA_011170035.1 Teleogryllus occipitalis | reverse complement strand
GCTTACACCAAAAAAAGTAAGAAAATGGAGCAAGTATTTTCGGTCTACTAGTTAATCTAAATATGTAAGAAGTACAGGTGTAGTTATTGGGAAAAGGGAAAAGAGTCAGCAGCAAAAATTTTTCTAACCGTTTTTCAAGAAAGCATTCTTGATAATATTGTATTTAGAACAAACTTGTACATTCAACCAAAGGGGAGAAGAATCAATCCCATGAAAAACGAAGAAATACATGCTTTCTTTGTTGCTTTCATGCTTGCTTCAGTTTTCGATTGGGTATCACAGGTTGTCACATACAGAGCATTATTGGTTTAGTGTTGTAGATTTGTCCCTTCTAGTCGAGTCAAAAATCATGGCAAGTGAGAAGTACTTTGAAAGTCTTTCTCACTTGTATGTAAATGACAATGGTCCTGAACCAAAAGGAAATACTGAGAAGTTATAATGGAAAATCAGACCTTTATTCAATGATTTGAATAAGAGTTTCCAGTTGTTAGAGTTATCTAAGGGTGCTAAAGTTACCTGCACCCATGAAAGCGTGGTTCTCTTCAAAGAACGATAGTCCATAAAGCAGTATAATATCATGAAACCAGTAAAAAGGGGTTACAAACTTTGGTATTGGACAGACATGATTGGTTACATTTACGATATGGATATTTATCAAGGAAAATATCACGACACTTCCAAAAGAAGTTTGGCTTAGGAGAAGACCTTGTGGAGAAACTCACACACCCTTTGAAAGGAAGTAATTGTACTGTAATGATGAATAACTACTTTACGTCTGTGGAATTATTCGACCATCTAAAAAGCAACAGAATTTCTGCTTGTGGAACAATGCGACCTTGTCGAAAGTTTCTTCCCAAACTGAAAGAGGTCAAAGATCTAAGCAGAGGAGATTTCACTTTCGCATAAGCGTCTAAGAAGTGTTTTTTTTTTCAAGTGGAAGGACAACAAATGCGTTTACCTTCTTTCCGATTATCATGAAACACAAGCCACAACTTGTCGCAGAGATTGCAACGGTACGATTTTACAGCTCTCACTGTTGTTGTTGATTACAACAATCAATGGGCGGTTTAGATAAGGCAGATAAGCTCCGGCATATTTATGACAGAAAGAAAATAACAAATATGGTGGCACAGACTGTTTCTTGTTCTAGTTTAAATGGTATTTGTATATTCATTCGTCATTTACAAATATTTCCATCGGGAATTGTCCTTTTTAGATTTTAGAAGAAAAATAGCAATGGGCTTAATTGCGAATGGAAGTACTCCAAACAAAAATAAGGATCGACCATCATCATCATCATCATCATCATCATCAAATTCTCCAGCACCTGTGGTAAATCGGCGGAAACAAGTGATCAGAAAACAGCATGTAAGTGCCCATGGGTCTGTTTTTATCTCCCAAAGAAAACTATGTGCAAAGAAAAAATCAATGAAGATCTTATTCTAAATGTTCATTTTGCCCAGATGTCCTTTGTTCCAATAAAAATAATTTTTTCGGGATATCATCATATATAAAAATAAACAAACATTGAAATAAAAAGTCATTTATATTTGCCTACCCTCAGGTCATGATGGCACTTAGAAGTAGCAAGGCCAACATTTCCAAAATTATTTCTTTGAACTCAAATTTTTTCGTTGCCAATTTTACATGATAATCTCTCATATGACTTAAAGGTATGGGCATTCCTAACAAAAACAATATACTTCAAACCAAAGAGAAAAAAGATACGCTTCTGAATTTGTAAATAGGCTTTTCCAACGAAATTATAAGAATTATAATTGGATTCAAAACCAAATAAAACAACCTGGAAATGCTAATCGTTACATACATTATTTATAAATAAAACGTAACAAACTGCGAACATTTTGATTGTCAAGTCGTTGTTTGCTCCCGACACCAGGAGACCAAACATCAATCTGGTCTCAATTTGAACAGAAATGAACTTACACCAATGGTTTACTCAGGCACTTGCAGTTCAAACTGCACGCTTATTTATTCGTGAGAATTTAGATGAACAAATTAAACTCGAACTACCTATAAGAACACGTTTAAAAACCTACGCGAGCAATCGTCCCGGTCTTGATGGAGCTTCCTGGCTCGCTTAATCGTGTTTTCAAACCTGCCGACGTACATGGCACGCCCCACGTATCCACCGGGCTGACACCGCGCGTGCTCACAGCGGAATCGAGGATTCCGCCCTGTATTTACGCAGTCAAGCAAACACTTCTGGGCGATAAGCAATTTCATCCCTGCCTCAAATATTATGTCTTCGCCGCACACGGAAAGTGGGTGTTCTTCGGCGCCTCGTCTGTAATTAAGCGCGAACATGAAAGCAACATAGGAATGAAGTTAGTTACTAACACGGAATAGTTAGCTGTGGACAAAATTTTGCTTTGCTGAAGTATCTAAGATCAACATGTCAACCCACTTTCTTAGAAAGTGTGTTTGTGAGATTCAAATATTGTTAGAATATTTATATGTATTTTTATCATTCAATAATTTGAACTCACAAAACTTCGGTTTTGAAAATTTTTACATGGATATTGTTAAATCATTCTTCAAAATTTGGGGGTACTTTACTATTTTTTTTAAAAAGGCTCAAACATTTTTTCTTTAAATTTGTTGTAAGAATAGAGTAAAAGACACGAAGGTGGCATAGATCCGATTTTTGCGGTTAACTCTGAATTTTCGAAAATTGCGATAGTTTGAATAGTATTCGGCGTCTTCCTACAACTACAAAAGTTAAGATTCTCCGTCAAATGAAATTTGCCATACATAATTAGTTCTTTCATTAAGATAAGGTACATTTTTTTGAAAATTTTAGCAGTTTTTTGGCAATATGATGTGCAATATTTACGATTTAAAAAAATAATTGTCACCTTTCCTTATACACTTTTCTTATACATCTTATACCACCTTTCCTTTTACATACAAGGAGCTATAATCGCACTCGTGAAAACTTTTCAAGGGATTGGTTGTCTCGGTAGCTTAGGGATTAGAGCAGCTGATCGTAAATCAGAAGGCCCGGGATCAAATCCCAGTCGAGGCGACCAATTCTTTGAACAAATTTAAAGATTAAAATAAATACAAAAAGATTTTCTTAAAAAAACGGCTCCAAATTATTTTGTTTAAACTTTTGGTAGGAATAATGCTCAACTCACTCTTTCACACGACGTAAACGCCATACAGCTCTATTCTTTTGCTTTTTCAAAAATTACAAAAATGTAATTGTTTTGACTTGCCTCTCCGGTCGGTAATATTTACATTCGAGGTGATTTCTTCATATTATTATATTTATGAGTACATATGCTTGAAATAATGTTAAATTAAGTTTCTCGAAAACTCAACAGTTTTCTGTGAAAATGAGCTCAAAATTCCACATTTTCGGAAACGCTCAAACGCCATTTTCTCAAAAATGGTTCCAAATTTTTTCTTCAAATATTTCCAATGGAAAGTGCTAATTGCGCTGTTTAATATAATTCAAAGTTCATTTTAGTGTATTATTTTATTTTTTTTAAAAATTACACAAATGTAATTTTTTAAATATCCCTCTAATCGTCCAGACAATTGTTAATAAAATCACGTCGTACAAATCGATAGCAAAGGCGAATTTTTCTCTCATTTGTTCATTTTTACATTACGTCTACCGTACTCAAGGCTCGCAACCCATCTTCCATTGCGTGACACACGTCCATAGATCGCTCTCATGGAATCGCGTCACGCTTCTTGTTTGAATCCTGTAAATCTAATTTCCGTGCCTTCGTTAGCTGGGCAGTTTCCTGTCTTCGCGCCGCCTCCGCGGGTTCTGTCGCTGTTTCGCGCGCAGGCCCGCCCCTTCGCGGCGCGCCGCACCCAGGCGAGTTGTGGACCTCGGCGCAGGCCTCCGACACAGCCTCTGCGCGCCGCGCTGGTCTCAAATGACGCCCACCGCGCGTCTGCGCCAGCGTTGCTATGCCAATGAAATATAAAAATGTTGCGCGAGATGGGAAAGAAAAAGAAAAACATATTGACGAAGCTCCTTTTTAGTTGCTTACCGACCGGGATTAAGGGGTTTCAGCACCCGTCCCAGAAGACGATGACTCATGTCCACAAATATAATTTTAATGATTTGCTTTAGTAACAAAAGTTATTCGAAACATTAAGAGAATATGTAATAAGTATCTAAAAATCAACAAATAAAACACATTGTATATCCAGCATAAGTGAAAAATTTCTTATAAAAATACTTCAAGTCGGCTAGACCAACGATAGGACACACGACGAAACAACAAAGATAGGACGACGGCAAAAATGTTTGAACTTCTGCAATTTTTTGCAGAACTTTTGATCTATCCGATGAAAAATATAATCAACCAATTTGGAGCCCGTTTTAGGAAAATATTGAAAAAGGTGTCGTTTCATGTAAAGTAAAACCCTCCAAATCAAAATATCTTATTGAAAATTCGCAGGGATTCACATTCGCGCAGATCGATGGGAGAATATCATGTTTGGAGGAAATTGTCTCAAGGCGCAATCGTTGACCATAGTGTTTCGCGACAAACCAATTTTTCGGCATCAATGACCCACAAAACGTGGATTCTGATAACACAGCGCGTTAGAAGAAGTAGTGAGGTGGTACATATATGGAAACTATTGAAATTCCTTAAATTAAGTGGTGGTAAACAATATTTATTCACCTTTTCGATGACGGAACCCCTAAAGACGAATCATTTTGACGAAAAATCGTTCGGCCCCGCAACATTGCAATATTTTCTCTTTACAACGTAATTATGTAGAATGCGAGAAAGTAAAAATTCCGTACAATATATCCTTTATTTACTTATTTATTTATTCACTCATTTATCGACTTATTTATTTGCATATTAATTTATTTATATTTACTTTTGTATTTATTTATTTAATTTGTCTGTAAGCACTCTTGCACCCATTTGGGGCCAGCGAGGCGTTAGGCTGTCCGGGAGCGCGCTATCGCCGAGGGGCGGAGGTGTTGCCGGTCTCGTTAGCGAAACCGCAGCGCTCAACGAATTGTCCCCGCCGGCGATCGCCGCTGCGGTTATTCACGATTCAAGAAGCAATGCTGTATTTTCCTTTGCGGATTCGTTCATGCTTGTCTCGTTTTTTAGGGAACTGTTTGTTGAGAAGTCTGACCAGCTGGACGCCAGCTCCAAACTCTCCCGACGCTGAATTCTTGCGTTCTGTTGAAAGTCATAAAGTGAGTTCACTGTTTCAAATATATAATTTCCCAACGTTTCTATTTCAAAATAAACACAAATAAAACGAATTCTTACTTACGTGCAACTTCTTTATTCTAACCCATTTTATTAATTGCTTAGTGATTCCGGGCAAGTCAACTGCTAAGTTAATTAGTTCCGTAAGGGTAGTGCATGTTTTTTATCGGTATGTGTCGGTGATCTCTTCCCCGCTGGATGGTGAGATCCGGCGCCGACCGGCACGACGCTAGCGGAGCCTTTCCAAAACCAGGCATCTCCCAACAGTGGGGCACCGAACCAGCCGGAACAAGATCTAATTTCCCGGGCAGCCTACTGGCAAGTATAGTTGTGTAGTGCGTGGAAGTATGTGTAAGTAAGGTGTGAAGGTAGGATAAGGAAAATGAAGAAAAGATCGAGTGCGGTCCGTGGTCCGTTTGGGTACCGGCATTCGCCTGGTATTGATAGGAGAAGCCACGGAAAACTACCGGCCGGATCAGCTGACCATTTGAATTTTCCTGACAGAAACTGATCTCAGCCTAGCTATCTATTGGAGTTGGAAAACCTGCCGTCGTCGGGACTCGAACTCAGAATCTCCCGGTCCGAGGTACCCCACCGACATCAGTTGACGCCCTGAGCCACCTCTCCCGGTGTAGCCCATTTGAGAAAAATACATTCCAATAATTGATCTAAGAATATTTGCTTCATGTCAATAAACGTATTGATATTTTTGAGAGGAAAAGAAAATAAGTACGCATTATTATTTACATGTATTACATGTATTATTTACACGTATTATTATTTACATCACAACAAAAAGTGGATGAAAAATAGAGAATTTTCTTCATCACTTCACAAACAACTACTCCGTTTCCTGGTTCGAAATTATTTTCAATATTCTCAATTTTAATAGCAGGATAATCTTTGTAGTAGCCGACCTGGATGGCCGAGTTGGCTAAGAGCGAGTACCGACTCAGCGCTTCGGTCCGAAGGGTCGCGGGTTCGAGTCCCGCCTTGGGCATGGTTGTTTGTCCCTTGACTTTGTATGTGTTGTCGCGGAGGGCCTCGCATTCTGCTGACCCTAGATAAAAGGAGCCCACAAGTGTGTTGGTCTAGTGTATGGTCGAATATGCGTCCCATCGGGACGTAAAGGGTAACCGGCTGTTGGCTGGACAAAAGCCCTAGAAAAAAGAACTTTGTAGTTATTAATATTCGTATTTCTAAGTATTGTCACTACGGTAAGAGTCTTAAACGGGGAACGAAAAAACCTTTATTATAGTGAAAAGCACCTCAAAAGTGCTCAATTAGTTCATGCGGACCATCACTTAGGACCGTGCTTTCCTCTCACAATGCTCATTTAAACAGACGCTCATTTATCTCGCAAAGAGTGCCACGCTTCTCTGAGAATTCAGCGGTGGCTGCAGAGGCGATGGAGGTTTAGCGATAGCGAAGAGGCGATAAATCACGGCGACGGCGGCGCACCGCAGATGCGATGAAGAGATGACTCGGCGACGAAGCCTTAAAAGAGATACTGTGGGGCAGTGAAGATGTTGGGCGCCGTTGGAGCTATGCGGAGCATGAGATAGAGTTAGGATACGACGGAGGAACTTCGTTGACTGGAAAGTGAAATGGAGAAGCAAGTAGATGTAAACCAGAGGGTACTACGAAGGAGGAGAGAGCGAGAGAGAGTGAGAGAGAGAGTAATTGCCTGACAGATCAGTGAATTGACTAGAAGGAGAAAAAGAAGTAGATGCAATGGGAAATTGGGAAAATGTGATATCGGATTTGGCTGGAAAATGTGAACGAGGAAATACGACAGAGATGGTAAGACATGTGGTGACGGGGTTAAAAATGTAATATTGACGAGTCTCCTATGGCTAATGGAGATTGAGCAGAAGGTGTGCAACTAGGTCGATGGGTATTTGAGTGGCTGATGACAGAATGACTTGTGAGGGTGGCTGGGTGAGTTAGTGACTTAATAAATATTGCTTTAAGGCTAATCATCTGGTTGGTAGAATAGCTCTGTGGAAGACAACAGGAGGAAAACTAATCCCAGTTTAGGAAATTATTGTTCCCCGTGCGGTAACTACTTAAATTATGTATATCATAAGTGTACTACATGTAACTGTAGTATGGTGACGAATACCCCCGCTCTGCTACAACGCGACGCCATTCCCACTGTAGGTATATCCGGCGGGGCACCATCTTAGCCGTGACATGCTCGGAGCTTGCGACTCGTCTTCCAATATGTACCGTCTACTGAATCTCAGCGTGTAATTGTAAAGGGACAGGACGAGACAAGAATGGGGAAGGAAAGATTGCGCGCGGCCCGTGCCCCGTTTATTACGGTGGTTGTCCGTAACTTCCCTGGTAATGATCAAGGAAACCACGGACCACTAGATCAAAACAGCAGGCGACTATAATTCCCCTCCAGACAGTTGCATTCAACACACGTAGCGTTGAATCTGTTAGTCAAGACTCGAGCAATAGGACCTCCCGGCCAACGAAGCTGCATATGCAGCGGTGTTCACTGAGCAATTGCAGTCGGTGTTCGAGTAGCGTGGCTACTGACCAATCGCAAGGCGACTGCCAGGGTTGAGGGGTAGCAGAGGATCAGAATACATAATTCAACTTCGATGTGAGTTAGGGTAGAAATCCCAGAATTTAATAACACGTGCACAGAATACTATTCTCCCCATTGTACGTCACAGAGTTTTTAACTGTATTTGACGTCAAATAACCGGGAGAGGTGGCTCAGGGCACTAACTGATGTTCTCGCAGTGCCTCTTATCGCGGAGGCCCTACGTACGAGTCCCGACACCAGCTGGTCGAATTCAGTCGCTGTAAGAAGAATAATTCTATCGGTCGTTTTCCTTGGTTTCTCCGATAAATACGACCCAGGGAGTGGGAATCGTACCAGGGAGTGGGAATGTGGGAGCAGTACCCTATCAAACGGGCCACCAACCGAGTACGATCTTTCCTTCCTCTTCCTTGTCCTATCCTCCCCCTAACATTAACATGCACTACACTACCACATATTCCGGGAGACCGACCGCGAGCTTAGAGCTTCTACCGGCTGGGGCGGTGCCCCGCTGATGGGAGATATTTGGCTGAGGAAAATTCTGCTAACCGACATGTAGGTCGGCGCCGGATCTCGCCATGTAGCAGGAAATACCACAAACACCTCTCGAGGGAAAAACATGCACTGCACTTACGGGACTAATTTCCTTAGGCGTTGACGCGCCCAAACCACCAATCGCCCAACTGACGTTAAATAAATAAATAAATTAAATACAGGAGGAACGGCATCAGCAGGTAGAATTCCGACAGCTAGGTCGAATTTAGTCGTTGTCTGGAGGAGAATTCTAGCGGCCGGCTGCTCTGATCGTTAGTTTTCCGTGGTTCCTCCGATCAACACCAGGCGAATGCCGGAGCAGTACCCTAACAAACGGGTCACGGACCGCGCGCGATCTTTCCTTCCTCTTCCTTGCCCTATCCTCTCCCCTTATACACACACTTACACTAACATGCACTACACTACCACATATTCCAAGAGACCGGTCGGGAGCTTAGAGCCTGTCCCGGCTGGAGCGGTGCCCCTCTGGTGGGAGAGTCCTGGTTTGGGGCAAACCCCACTAGCCGACGGTAGGTCGGCGCCGGATCTCGCCATCCAGCGGGGGAAGATCACCGCCATCTCCCGAGGAAAAAACATGCACTACACTAACGGGAATAATGACCAAAGCAGTTGACGCGCCCGGAAACACGAAAAAAAATCAATCAATCAATAGAATCCCGAGATGTAAAAGCGCGCAGCGGGGCTGCGTGCGTGGCGTGCGCCAGCGTGCACCTTCTGCGGAGGGGCGTGCCGAAGCCGCGGGGGCGGGGAAGGCGCTTGATGGATCTCCGCTGCGTCCGCGGCGCGGCATCAAACGCGCCGCGATGGGCCCCGCAGCGCCCGCAAAAAGCGCCGCCGCGCCGAGGAGCTGCCGCCGGCCACGCGTCATCGCCACCGCTCGCTATTCTGCCGCCGCCGGCCCGGCCGCCCCGGTAATGAACACATCATCCTCGGCCGTTCCGAGGCCAGACTCCGCGCCAGCGCGCGCCTGCGCGGGCATTCAGACCCGCACCAGTGCTGCTGTCGACTACGGAACAATGCGAGAAGGATCGTTAAATGAGGGAATACGGTCAGTTTGTGTTCGATCAAAGGTACGACCAGACATGTGACAACGTATCGTAACGTTACGCTATCGCGTGTCGTATATATGGAATGCGGATTGTAGTTACCGTAGTATCGCAACAAAGGAATGTGGCGGGATGGCGTTGGGCGCCGTCTTAGCGAGTTTGACTGAACTACCGTAGGACCGGTACGTAATGTACGAATGGATGGAACGGCGTAGTGTTGTAAACGCCAGCACAAGTCCATACGTTGCACGTACAATGTTCGTGGCTGGATTCGTTCGGTTGCGATGTACTACCACAATGGTGATTTGAGCGTTGGTGTTGCATTATGATAAGCTTTTACATGACTAGAAAGAATAGAGTCAATCTGTTAAGTGGATATGTATTATAACAATTTACATATTGTTACACATTATTACAATTTACTAAATGTAATACTAATCACTTTCATTCACTGAACTCTTGTTTGACTTTGTTTCATACGCCTTCATCATTCCTACGAATATGACGTTCATAATCTCAAACTTTGATAAACTGAAATATGCGATAACACGAAATTTTACTTCTACCTCTGATTCCGTGTTATGTAGTTGGCGCTAAACCAGTCTGCATAATGTGAAAGAGCCTCGTACAAGACACACAAAATCAATTAGCAGGAAACGTATTGATCAGTTTGCTCTTTGGATAAAGATATTTTCTTAAAAGCTCTAAGATAGAGAAGGGAAGTTCCATGATTCGCGTACCCATCAGTCTCATCCGACAGGCGAATTTTCGAAGACGTTTTCTCCAATCCGCACTTTTATTTGAAATCTATTTCTAAGATATATGAAAGACAATTTCTATCCATATGGTATTATCCATTACTGCAGCTATACCAATATGTATTACTTAAAAACTCCATTAAAATATTCGTGCTATAAACTATGAACAATACAGTTTAAAACTACGAGTAGACACGGTAATCATTATTATTGTTACTATTAAAATTATATCAAAGAGGTTTAAATGAATAAAAAATCAGAGCACAACCACTAGGTCTCTTTCTTTTAATCTAGCGCGCACAGCTGGTCATAAAATTTCTACAGTCCGTGGTCACTGAAGAACGAGTGTTACCACTCACGACTCGCACAGAAAAGTATCACGGGATAATGAACACATCAGCGCGGCCGCTCCCGCCACCGCCGCCGTCGCCACTCACGCGCGCGTAATCCGAGCACCGCCGAAGCCGCAGCGGCAATAAAAAAGCATTATCTCAGGCGGCGTCGCGTCGCCCGCTGGTCCGACCGGCCGAACGGCCAGCCGCTGCAGCTAACGCCGGCCACAACAACACGCGCCGCGTCCGCCACAACTCCGCCTGCCGTCCCCTCCTCTGCGTTCTCCACTTCCCCTGCCGGCTGGGATGGATCCGGGCAACAACTGTTGTTCCGCTGCAGCATCGGAAAGGGTTCGAGAGCCGACGGTGTAGACATTAGCTAGGCCGAGTTCAGTCATTGGCTTGAGAATACCAGCTGGTAGTTTGCAGGATGATTTGATTGGTAGTTTTCCGTAGTTTCTCCAAACACAACCAGACGAGTGCTGGGCAGGACATTAAAACAACGGGTCACGGACGGTGAAATTTCCTACCTCATCCTTGCCCCCGCTCTCCACATGCACTTACTTGCAGTACATATGTCACATTTGTCAGGAGACCAGTCGGAAGCTTAGAGCTTGTCCAGGCTGGAGCGGTCGATGCTGGATCCCACGTTGCAGCTGGGAAGGAACAAAGCAACCTCCACCACCACCGGATATAACACGCAGTACACTTACGGGACTAACGACCATAGCATTCGCGCGTCCGGAAACTCAAAGTAATCCGTCAATCAATCCATCTTTCCACCCTCATTGTTGTTTGTGTCTCCAACCACGCCTCTACTACCGTCACTTCACCGCTGTAGGCATTGCGAGTCAACTGTAGCGTTACAGAAGTATATAATCTCCATTCTGAGAGTATAAATATCCATAAGGCTTTGAGTAGCCCGTACGTCTGCAATCGTATCATTGTTAAAAAGAAAGAAACGTTTCATATTGTGTGAGACAATATTTAACTGGCAAAAGAGACCATGTGAAAATATGTTTAATTGGCAGAAAAAGGTCCCATTGAATGTAATTCGAATGTAAATTAGAAGATAAATTCATAATCACTACAGTTGCTGATGAGAAGCTCTGTGGATTTGCTCAATAAATTTGATCAAGTATGCAATTGGTATATGAAACAACGCAAGCAAATAGTGGACATTGCAAAAGGTGAATGGTAATATTATAAGTTGATTTAAAAGTTAATTGAAAACCGACATAAATATAAGAGTATTATATATATATATATATATATATATATATATATATATATATATATATATATATATATATATATATTATAAGAGTATAATTGTGTATGAGAACCCGTAAAAGGTTACAACACCCCTGATCCCAGTTTCATCATTTCTAACTACATTTGTTTCTTTGCTCTCATTTCCGCCTTCACTTCCGATTTTGATCTTCATCTTCGCCTTTTCTTCGATCTTTCTTCATCACCCACTCCATCTCCGATTTCCCGTTATCACCACTAGCCCTGACGCTTCTCACTACGTTAGCGATGCGCCCATTTGTAACCACACCTTGACCGCTGGCTTCAAATTGTAGCTTCACCGCCTCTTCCACCGCGACGTTAGCTGTCACCACCTACCTACCACCATGGTGATTTAGTCGCCATCTTACGCCGCTGGCCTGGCTCCTGACATCGCAGCCAAATCTCGAAGATCAGAAAATCTCTTTTTGAAATACACAAAATAGAGAATTTCCACCCAACAGAACGCGAATCACTTTTTAAACACACATTCATTCCTGATTGCAATGGAAATTTACGAGCTGGCGACTGAACGTGTGAGCTAACTTCATTTCTGACACTTCGACACTTGCAATCATCTTCAGAGATTCTTCCAGGCTGTAACTACTAGTTGAAGAAACAAATACTCCCTTAATTGTACTCTATGCTTTCTTCTATGGTCGCCGCAGAGTTGTCATGATTACCACATTGCCGATATGAAAGCTGCAGATGTTTTGCAAATGTCTGCCAAGGTGTTATTATCTACGTACTTTTTACTCTTTTGTGTTCCAAGCACCAATCATTCGAGGACGACGTGACTCAATCTCTGTCGCGAGAGCCTGAGAACTGAACAGGAAGTTGAAATCTCGTGGGACAAGGGGTATTTCTCATTCCCTGCTGGCCATTACGATTCGTAGATCCCCTCAGCTTGTTATTCAATCAGTACCGGGAGCTTTGGAGGTTAGAAAGGTGAGTACGTGATGATGGACACACCCATTTCACGTTTTTTCTTACATCTATCTTGGATTGAAGAGTCATGGTGATTAGAATTTTTGTTATGTGGTGAATGCTAACGGTTTCAAGATTGTCTGTGGAATACTTAATCAATCTCAATGTGTTTTTTCCTAAAATCCTTAACCTATCCCTAACGTTATCGATGACGCAAATGATAAGCATATTTCGACAATAGTTTGCAAGTAGATATTCTCTATTGCTCCACATATATTTTATTCTACATTTTCGATATATCTTCCAGCTACTAATGTTATAAATCCTCTTAAAACTAGGCTGGTTGACGCTACTCTATTACTGTATGTCATCACAATAAAATAAACTTTATTTCAAATTTCGAGTATTTGAAAATAAATTTAGTTGTCAAAGGATACTAGGTCGCTGAAAAATATCTTTCAACGTTTTAAACGAATACACGTGCAAAATACAATACTGAAAGAACAATTCAATAATGATTTTTGAAAACAATCTATTCAGAATTACGACTAAGAGCTTGAGAGAGTGCTTCTAATTTCGCACTGATCACATATCATCATTTCAGAAGTACTTGAAAGATGAGAGCAGTGGCAAATTCTCCGATACACCGCGTATACCGCTTGTATATTGTACTTCGAAGTATATAAGACATATTTAATAAATTTGGTAATCCTCTGAAAAGTTATTGAGGTTTTGAAAGCTTTAAAACAGATGCAAAAAATAACCCTGTGTTACTACCGAGATCCAGTCAGTCTTACGCATCCGTAAGCGCTATGAGGTGCGTTAGAGTAAGAAGTTTCAAACAGTTCTTAATGCTGTCCAGATAATTCGCTAGCGCAGGCGAAGGCACTGCATGTCAGCCGCGATAACCCAGGGCTCCTCCTGTTTCAAGGCGGCGAGAAGGGAGGATGCGCGTCTGGACGGTCGGTAGGCGCCGCAAAATATTACGGTGAACAGTCCTCGGGTCGTTCGTAAGTTACGCTTCTATCAAGCGTTTGTGAAAATGGAGTATGTTAATGATCAAGAAGTTAGTGGTTTGTGTAATTGTCTTACAGAACAATTATTAAGGACGGTATGTCATAGTATTGGGATTTCAGAATAGCTCAAAATAAAAGACAACGGTACATGTAGCTTCCATAAAGTGCGCTATACATGAAATAATGTTCAGGATTAGCAACTGAATGAGAGTTCAAGGAAGGGCCAGCTTAGTCCAACCATTGGAATGAACGAGACAAGATCATTCATCTCGACCACGTACCGACCGGGAGCGGTAGCTCAGTGCATCAACTGATGTCACTGCAGCGCCTCTGACCGGCAGGTCCTAGATTCGAGTCCTGACGGCGGCAGGATTTTCGACACTAGCTTTTCAGCTAGGTCGAATTCAGCTGCCTGGAGGAGAATTCTAGCGGCTGGCTGCCAGGAGGAGAATTCTAGCGGCTGGCTGCTCTAATCGGTAGTTTTCCATGGTTTCTCCGATCAACACCAGGCGAATGCCGAAGCAGTACCCTAACAAATGGGCCACGGACCGCGCGCGATCTTTCCTTCCTCTTCCTTGTCCTATCCTCTCCCCCTTACAGACACGCTTACACTAACATGCACTACACTACCACCTATTCCGGGAGACCGGTCGGGAGCTTAGAGCTTGTCCCGGCTGGGGCGGTGCCCCGCTAGTGGGAGAGTTCTGGTTAGGGGGAAACCCCACTAGCCGACGGTACGTTGGCGCCGGATCTCGCCATCCAGCGGGGGAAGACCACCGCCATCTCTCCAGAGAAAAACATCCACTACCCTAACGGGACTAATGACCAAAGCAGTTGATGCGCCCGGAAACACGAAAAAAACAAACCAAACCAATCGACCACGTCCCGCACTCCCCGCCAGTGTGTCCAAACACCGATAAACAACGTCTCGTAGAGTCGACCGCAGTCCACTGAAGCTGTCGCTGTCTCGTCCGTGTGCCGCGTCGGCGAGGCGCGGCGGGGCGTCGCTTCGCTGCCCCCAGATGTGGGTCCGCGCGCCCAGCCGGCGCAGCGCACCAAGGGGCCTTTGAGGGGCCCAGCGACGCCCGAGCGGAGCGGCGCGTGCCGCAGCCGCTGCCGCCACGCCCGCCCCGCCCCCTCCGACGTCAGCGCTGCCATCTCAGCCTCCCATCGCCGCTCTGCCTCCGACCTCGCCTGGGCCGCTCCGACGAGACGAGCGACGGTCTCCGCATCCTACCGAATCGCCGCATTTCCTCTCCATCTATATCTCTTCCTTAAATTTACTGTCCATCTCTTTTCTTCCACCACCTCTCTCCATCTTTCCTCCCCTCTCCATTTCTCTTTTCTTTCGTCTCTCCTCTACACAGCTTCCTGTCTCCTCTTTTACTGCTCCTTTCCTCATTATTCTCCGTTCCTTTCTTTTCCACCCTCCCCTATCACTTATTTCTTTCCCCTCTTTGTCCATATCTCCTCCGACCGTTCATCGGGGTCTTCTACTGGGAGTCGCGGTCGCAGGCTAGAGCGGTGCCTCTTTCTGCTACTACTGACACACGTAGCACAGATCGTGATTATACATTAACGCTCATATGAGCTGCGATAGTAGACATTTTATCAATTGAAATATTGTAAAAAATTTACGAGGAAAACTTCCTGTATTGTCCGAGATTAATTAGAATGTAAACAACGAAGCGATGAGGTATAGGAGACAGTGACTTGCTACATTATTCTTGTAGGGTGTTTCCTTAAGATGTGCTGTTAGATTTCATGGTCGCATCAAATGACTCGCGCAATTTCTTAGACATAGTAAAATTTTTCAAAAGAAGATTGAGGCTACTATGAAAAAAAACATTATCTCATTTCATTTCCATCTTTTTGACAGAAACTATCTAATTCGATTAAATTCTTCCTGGAACCAAAAGATGAATTGGCCTTAGATGAGTTTGATATTTTCGTGTTCACATCAGTACAAAGTAAATGTCTGCCAAGCAACATCGAAAGTTCAATCTCATCAGATTTTCCGCGGTTCGTTGACTGACTGGTTTTTCCTGGCACATCCTCTGCTTTGGTCATTAGTCTCCTTAGTAAAGTAAAAGTTTTCTCGCAGGAGGTGGCGTTGTTCCTCCTACACTAGATGGTGATATTCAGCACTGACCTACACGACCATTTGCCGGGAATTCCCCTTCGACTATCTCCGCCAGCTCGGCCCCGCCCCAGCCGGCACAAGTTTTAAGCTCGCGACTGGTCTTCCCACATGTGCAGTAGTGTTGTGCACATAAGTAAAGGAAGATAATAGGACAAGAAAGAGGAAGGAAAGATCGCGCGCATTCTGTGGTCCGTTTGTTAGAGTACTACTCCGGCATTCGCCTGGTGTAGATCGGAGAAACCACGGAAAACTACCGATCAAAGCAGCCGTCCTCTAGAATTGTCCTCCAGACAGATGCTGAATACGACCTAGCTATCTAACTAAAATATGCTACCTTCCTGGCTCAAAACTTACGGTTTCCCGGTCAGAATCGCTGCAAATACAGTAATGCTGTCTCTAAGATACTCAGCCGGTTCCTTGGTTTTAAATACGTGGATTAGATAGATTGATTGATTTTTTCGTGTTTCCGGGCGCGTCAACTTCTTTGGTTATTAGTCCCGTCAGTGTAGTGCATGTTTTTTCGCGGGAGATGGCGGTGATCTTCCCCTGCTGGATGGCGAGATCCGGCGCCGACCTACCGCCGGCTAGCAGGGTTTTCGCCTACCCAGGACTCTCCCACCAGCGGGGCACCGCCCCAGCCGGGACAAGCTCTAAGCTCTCGACCGATCTCCCGGAATATGTAGTGTAGTGCATGTTAGTGTAAGTGTGTGTGTAAGGAGGAGAGGATAGGACAAGGAATGTTAACGACAGATCGCGCGCGGTCCGTGGTCCGTTTTGTATGGTACTGCTCCGGCATTCGCCTGGTGTTGATCGGAGAAACCACGGAAAACCACCGATCAGAGCAGCCGGCCGCTAGAATTCTCCTCCATACAACGACTGAATTCGACCTAGCTGAAAAGCTAGTGTCGAAAATCCTGCCGCCGTCAGGATTCGAACCTAGGACCCAGTCAGAGGCGCTGCAGTGACATCAGTTGATGCACTGAGCTACCGCTCCCGGATAAATACGTGGAGTTACCGCGGGAGTTACGCAGCCCATTTGGATTGGGAGTCGGCGCAGATATGCTTCGCTCCCGCCGCGTCGAACGCGTCCTTGGCGGGAGCGCGCTCGCGTTCGTCACAGCTAATCGGACGATGAATCTTCGTCGTTGTCTCTAATCGCGGCTCCATCGATCTCTCGAGCCTTCGAACGGCACGTAGCGCGCCGTCGCATCGCCTTCCCATCTCCTTCCATCGCTTCTGCCCCACGCCGCCCGGCCCCCTGCGCCCGCCACGTGCGGCACGACCGCCCTGCTTCTTGTGCTCTGTTATGCCACACCGCACTCATCGACCCGCCCCACCGATCCCCCCTCCTTCACCGGCTGAGAGGCTCACGGCAACACCTTGCCACTATAGTTGAAGGGTTCAAGTCCACGGTAGTGGATTTTCGACTCTTTCTAGCTTGGTCGACTTCAGCCGCTGCCTGGAGGAGAGTTCCACCAATCGGCTGTTGTGATAGTTTTCCGTGGTTTCTCTATTCATTACCAGACGCAGCACATTAACAAACTTGCCACGGAATACGCGCAATGTTTTCTTACTCATTCTTGTTCCCTCCATTTCCATTCCATATACACACACATACACTTACATGCGAAACGTGTTGGATGACCAGTCGGGAACGTACAGCTTGTCACGGTCGGTCCTCGCTGGTGGAGGTACCTGGAGAAAAGCAACTCACAAGCCGGCTTGTAGGTGGTCGTCAGATCATGCACTACAACAGCGGGACAAATGATCGTAGTAGCTGAATCAATTCCGCCACTGCACTCCTTTCCTATCGCGCACACTGCCTCAGCTCATCGACCCAAAACCGCCACACGTCCAAAGGTTCCCGCCATACCATTCAGCGCAAATGCAACCCTCACCTTGCAACATGCGCGCTTGAGTTCACCTCTTCCGGCTTAATCATTTCATAGTTCTTCTTCCTTGCTCACACCTCCTCTGCACATCTCCGCCATGCATATCTCCACTTGCTATGAACATCATGTCAGGAGCACATCGCGTCTTTTGTGCCTCCCGTTCCACCTCCAGCCTCCCACTCACCATGTCTCGCTCTCTAGTGCCTTTTCGACACGACTTCTCGCCTATGTTCCTTTCGTGCCACTCCGAACGTCACGTCAACCTTCTGTTGTACCCACCGGCCGCTTCTCTTCACGTTCAGAAACTTTCTTCCCTATCGTTTTACGCACGCACCTGCGAAAGCCGTTGCTTCATATATTATATTCATCCCTCTTTGCTCACCCCCCCCTCTCTTCATCTCCAGCTCAGCACTCACACCCGCCTGTTGCTCGGTTTCGGGCGCCCTCGCCTCATCCTCCACGACCGCCTCACCCGTCCTTGCCCGTCTCTCCCGACCTTCCCGTCTATTCCGTCACACCCCGCCCGTCCCCGCCCAGCCCCGCGCCACCTCGCCCCGCCCCAGCCGTGCCGCCCCCTCGCGGCCCATCCGCTTCGTTAAGTAGGCAATTTGGTATGCTGATAGTAACGGCCCCCTCCCCAAATTCACTGAAGGTAACCAAATGAAACCGCCAAGCGCACGACACACGATCATCCGCGCTACCATATTCGAGCCATTTGCGTAAGCTCTGCAATATTCGCGTCTATACGCTCGTTCGGGTCTCCGTGTATGGCGGCGTATATCCCTCGTTTGCAAAGTTAGTTGCCGCGAGATGGCGTGCTGATGGCTCCACTTCTCCGCGCCAAGGGGCACTTGGAATATTCAAACAGAACATTACGCCAATGCTGATGGACACGATGATTATTTTAGATTGAAATCCCAAATTTTCCCCACCAGGGTGTTGTTGTTGTCGTTGTCCTAAGGAATGCGTTCCAACCTTGACGTCACGTTTTATTCGCAGGTTTTTAGCTTTAGAGAAATATTGAACCATTAGAGTAATTGTATGTCCAAGTATAATGCAATATAATATGCATTTTACTTTTAATAAACGTTTTTTGTTCTAAATGTTGACGAAGTTGAGCTTTGGACTTCAAAATTTATAATTCTCAATATATTCAAGTTTTTCCTCGTGTACGTCTTCCTCAATGTATCCCTCGTTTGCTTCTTTATTATTTACACGCAAAGCAATCAATTAAACATTATTTCATTCAAATCTGCACTCAAAACTTTTTATAAAAACTATTCAATTAATAAATTTCAAAATCTAAAATATCTTAGAAACCTTATCGGTATTGTATTAGTCGTCATATCTGTCAAATCTGAATCCCATTTTGTAAAGCTCTTTGGAATTGTGTCGTACATATCGCATTTATTAATAACAAACGGAAAATGAGGTATTGTTCTTATAATATTATCCGCTATATTATAATATGCTATGGAATAATGACAGTTTTGTCCCAGAGATAAGAATTCATCAACACAAAACCACATAAAGTATTAATGCTGGGTAGGCTTCCTACAACAAAGAGACTTTGAACAACACTGTGTGTATTACTTCCTACTTGCCTACGTATTAGTCACCACAGTGACCAGTTGAAGCTGTGAGCCACCTCAACCGGTTTCTTCTATTTCATTTCAGAGGGAGTGGCTCTTTTACTGATTAGACGTCCATAAGACTCTTTTACTGATAAGATCTTGTAAATCAACAATTGCTGGACGGCGTATTACCCATTGCTTAAAACAGTAGCTAGTAGGTTACAATTCTATTTAATATGTATGTACATTTACAGTATTAATTTTTGATTATTACAATGTTTATTTTCCCCTGCTCCATTGACACGCCCCATTTTGCATCGCGGCAGTAATCGTACCGTCACGCACGTCACGATTGCAGCCTCGTGTTCACAGGACGCAACATGTAAATAATCACAGTAGAATAATGCTGTTCAATAAATTTTTTAATGCGATTGCAGGATACGAATTTATTGTAATCCTGATTACGACAAAGACGACCACTGTTATCTCTGATACAAATAGAAGAATGTTTTCAATTTTCTGAAATGTACCTACAACACCAGTCTTTACAATGTTACGTACAGTTTGTAACTAGAGTTATAATTTAAAGCAATAATTTTCAAAGTAAAGATAACAAAACTTTAATAACAATGTTAAAAATTGCATCTCATATATTTGTAAATTCAATTAATGGCAAACGTGCCCAAAATAAACTAAAAAGGGAGTCTAGGAATCAACATTGTGGATCAGTCCATTAGAAATATTGTTTTTTACAAATACTTCATGCAATAAAGTAAAATTAAAAACTTGCATGTTTGCTGAGACTCCCGCACTGATCGTCTCAAAACATCACACGTCCAATAAGCAACAAGTTTGACCTATTCCTTCTGCTAAAAAAGCTGATCAGAGACAGATATAACGATTCCATTGCAGACCAAAGGATTCCTCTCTGATTCATCTCTCAATTCGCCACACTAATTCTTAAGGTGAGTCAGCGAGTCTGAATTCGAGGAGTGGACTTCGAACCCGATTCCCCAAACACAGGCGGCGGCCCCTCGACCGCTTTCCATGCGCGGCCCGCGCGGCAGCTATAAATAAGTGTAGAGAGCCGCGGCAGGCGGCGGCGGCGGCGGGCGTGTCTCTCAGACTTCGAGACGCGATAATTGCGGGCGAGACGGCGGACGGCGCGACGCGACGCGACGGCGCGGCAGCAGCGGCGGCGGCGGCAGCGGCGGTGGCGGCGGCGGCGACGGCGGCGGTGGTGGCGGCGGCGGAGACGGCGGCGGTGGCGGTGGCGGTGGCGATGGCGTCGGTGGCGGCGGTGGCGGCGGTGGCGACGGTGGCGGCGGTGGCGGCGGTGGCGGCGGTGGCGGCGGTGGCGGCGGTGGCGGCGGTGGCGGCGGTGGCGGCGGTGGCGGCGGCAGTGGTGGCGGTGGCGGTGGCGGCGGCGGCGGTGGTGGCGGCGGCGGCGGCGGTAGAGGCATCAGTAATGGCAGCGGGAATCGCATTGCAGAGTGTGGTAATTGTGGCTGCTGCGGTGATACCGGTGAGGACTACGAGAGAGTTAATGAATGTTTGATTGGAGGTGCACGGAAAGCTACTGAGGTCGTTAGTTACGTAAGTGTAGTGAATGATATATTCAGGAAAGAGGTGTTCCTCCTTTCTGAAATATGACATAAGGAGATGACCTGCACACTTGCTTGCGGAAATTTACCTTCTCTGAGTATTATTCCCAGCTTGCCACCATTCTAGTCGAGCCAAGATTTCAATGAAAGTTCGTAACTAGTCTTCTGACATGTGTGGCAAGGTAGAGCATGTAAGAGTGAGGATGTGTCTGTAAGACGAGGGGAGGAGACAAAGATGGGAAGGAAAGATCGAATGCGGCCTGTGATCCGTTTGTCAGGGTACTTGTCCGGTATTCTTCCAGTACTGATTAGAGACTATCTCAGAAAACTACTCAAGAGAGCAGCCGGTCGCTATAATTCTCTTCAGAGGTAGAATGGCAAGAAGGCGAGGGAGGCAGCACGGCAGTGTTCCGCTAGCAGCAATGTCACTACCAGCTGCAGCAGAAGGCGGGAGCTGCGTCGATAGAGAGGGTGATGGCGACGATGGTGGTTGAACCTGAGAGCTTCGCAGTTTCCTTCGCAATGCATCGTGCTACACTCATGCCTGTTTACTATTCTTCCGTCAGATTTAATGACCCTCATTAGTAGATCATCTTGATGACTAATACATACTTTCCCATACTGTCTATTGCATTGTGCCAGGCGGCTTCACTTTGTGGAGGCCCCTTCCTTCTTCCTTTCGTGACACTCGAAGTCTAAGAACATTAGCTTGAGGGTGGGCGACATAATGCATTGGAAGCAGTTTTCTGGTTTTTCGATCCATGATTCGAATTTCTTGCTGAGTCCAGTTCACTGGTCCGAAACTGAACTCGGCTAAGGAACCACCAAATTAGCTATCGCAGATGTCTTTCCTGGAGCTCAGATTCCTGGAGTTCAGAGCGGACTGCAGGACAAATCTCACTCTTCTGTAATATTCCCTGCAAACTCTCTCTTTTGTTATGTTCGAGATGTTCTCACAACGCCGAGTTCAATGCCAGATGGCGTAAGTTTTACCTGCCTCAAGATCTTAAATCACAGAGTATATATCAACATCAGTACTCTCTGACGTTTTGACTTTCTCTCTCTTTAAATTGACTTTTGCACATTTGTAAAGTCCAAATTTCATGCAGATATTATTGATTAAATCATTGACTACAATCAGTATTTCGGAGAGAATTGCTTCTTCTATTTCTCTTCATCAAATACAATAAAAACCACGAAGCATATTGGTAATGTGCATAAAAATATTGGTATGTTTGAAATATACAAAATATTTTAAGGTGTTTTAAGATATGAAACTAAAATAACATCATAGTTTCTACAAACAATAATATTTCAACATTTAAGTTTCAAACTCCCACATGTCCCCCATCAACTTCCTGATTAGTAAGTCCGTTGCACAAAGCATAGTCGCTGCTTCTCCCAGAGCCGCGTAACTCATACGCTAATGTTTGTATATCGAGACACGCAGGTGGTCGTGACGGGTGGTGTAATGTTCGCGCTGTTGCGAGTTCCGCCAATCATTTGTACATTTGATAAGTTCTTATGCTTTGCGAACCTCTCGCTGTACTTCATGGACAGTACGTTAACCAACCATATGCCTCGTTAGCACAAAACAGACGTTCAACGGTATTCACAGACGTGATACCCAGTAGATCTGCTGCAGTTATACAGACGCAATGATAATGAAGTGTCGCATAGAAGTGGAGTAGAAGCTGTAGAACGCGTATGTAATTGTTTATGTGTGTGTGTCTGCGAGAGAGAGAGAGAAAGAGAGAGAACGAAAGAGAAAGAGAAAGAAAGAGACAAAGAAAGAGAGACAAAGAGAGAAAAAAGAAAGAGCAAAAAGAGAGAGAAATAAAGAGAGAGACAAAGAAAGAAAAAGAAAAAAGAGAAAGTGAGAGAGAGAGAGAGATTCTAAACGCATCAAGTACTCATCGTTAGTCAAGTGTAGGGCATGTAAAATACCGTGATGTGACAGTGTTTCTCCCCGTCTTGAATGTGAGATTCGGTGCCGATATACACATCGGGAATTGATATTCCCTCTCCAGGCAGTGCCCTTCCTCGAGCGTGTTCCCGCTGAAGTTGGCTCTAAGCTCCCGACTGGTCTCCCAATATGAGTGGAAGTGTAGTGCATATAAGTGCGTGGTTGAGTGTGTGTGCGTATGTTTTGGTGGCTAAGGAGAGAAGAGGGTGTCAGGATAAGAAAGAAATAACACGTGCCCATTTGAAAGGGTACTTCTCCGGCTTTCGCATGTTATTGATTGGAGAAACCACCAAAAACTATGCATCAGAGCAGCCGTCCAGAGGGATTCTCCTTCAGAAAAGACAAATTTGACCCAGTAATGTAGTTAGCGTTGAAAATTCGCAACCGTTGGATCTCAAGGTCTAGAACTTTCAGAACTTAACGATATTATGACTCAGCAATCGCAGTCAGCTGTTTACGAGTAGTAGCTGAGTGACGAGGCGATCGCGGCTAATTCTATGGGCTAGAGCTCATAGAATTCTTTTAGGGAAACTGAATAGTAGTGATGACGCCCGTGACAGCAGTTTTAAAGACGACGAAAATAAATAGAATTTCTGTCGATACGCACTCGCATTCCGAGAGTAGTAACGATAGGTATGGTAGATTGTTTGGTGTTTCCGGGCGCGTCAATTGTTAAAGTCCCGTTAGTGTAGAAAATTTTTTTCTCGGCAGGTGGTGGTGTTACTACCCTACTTGGTGGTGATATCCATCGCTGATCTTCACGTCGGCTTGACGAGGTATTTTACCTCCGGGTATCTCCGCCAGCGGGACACCGCCCCAGCAAGGTCAAGATCTAAGTGCCCGACTGGTCTCCCATCACGTAGGGTAATGCGTGTAGGTATAGAGTGAGGACAGGATAAGGAAGAGAAAGGAAAGATCGCGCCATGTCCTTGGCCTGGTTTAGGGGACTGTTCTGATATTCGCCTAGTCTTGACCGGAGGAACCAGGAGAAGCTACCGAGTAGAACAGCCGGTCGGTAGAATCCTCCAGTCAGCGTCACCTCGACCCAAGCGAACCTCGACCCAGGTGAACACCGAGCAACCGCTCGCCGAACCCCGAGTAGTGTGGATGAGTTACTCGCTATTTGCCGAGTGACGAACATTCGGGGTTCGTCCTACCCACCGCGTGTCGGTCTTTTGGACACATCAAAGGGAGCGAACATTCGCCGAACACGTCAGCTGCTCGGGATTGGGCGAGCACTAGCTCGCTGCTCGGGGAATGCCGAATGTGTGGAGTCGTCTTTAAGGCGGGTCGACACATTGATTATTCGGCGAACACCGTGCAACCGCTCGCTGAATCCCGAGTAGTGTGGATGAGTTACTCGCTATTTGCCGAGTGACGAACATTCGGGGTTCGTCCTACCCACTGCGTGTCGGTCTTTTGGACACATCAAAGGGAGCGAACATTCGCCGAACACGTCGGCTGCTCGGGATTGAGCGAGCACTAGCTCGTTGCTCGGCAAATGCCGAATGTGTGGAGCCGTCGTAAGGCAAAGACACGATGAATTGATTGATTGATTGATTTTTTCATGTTTCCGGGCGCGTCAACAGTTTTGGTCATTAGTCCCGTTAGTGTAGTGCATGTTTTTCTCGGGAGATGGCGGTGATCTTCTCCCGCTGGATGGCGAGATCCGGCGCCGACCTACCGTCGTCTAGTGGGGTTTCCCCCTAACCAGGACTTTCCCACAGCGGGACACCGCCCCAGCCGGGACAAGCTCTGGGCTCCCGACTGGTCTCCCGGGATATGTGGTAGTGTAGTGCATGTCAGTGTAAGTGTGTGTGTGTGTGTGTGTGTGTGTGTGTGTGTGTGTGTGTGTGTGTGTGTGTGTGTGTAAGGGAGAGGATGGGACAAGGAAGAGGAAGGACAGATCGCGCGCAGTCCGTGGCCCGTTTGTTGGGGTACAGCTCCGGCATTCGCCTGGTGTTGATCGGAGAAACCACGGAAAACTACCGATCAGAGCTGCCGGCCGCTAGAATTCTTCCCCAGACAGCGTCTGAATTCGGCCTAGCTGAAAAGCTATTGTCGAAAATCCTGCCGCCGTCAGGACTCGAACCTAGGACCTCCCGGTCAGAGGCGCTGCAGTTGCATCAGTTGATGCACTGAGCTACCGCGCCCGGTAAAGACACGATGAAGCCGAGTTGTAAAAAAGCGTAATGGAGTGAGGCACTGAGAGAGGCTGGGGTTGCCGATTGCAGCGCCACACGGGGGCCTCGTGGCGGCGGCAGAGGCGATCGCGGCGCGGCGGCTGGGAGTGGCAGTGACTGAAGCGAGGCCTTGGCTGTGGCTGTGGCGCCGGGCGGGCGCGCAAGACGGGCCAGCCCAATCCGCTGTCAGTGACCGCGCTCACCGCCAACCCGGCATGTGCCCCTAGCCCAGAGAGCGCACAAACAGTGGGGCTCGCCCAGGTTTTCTGCGCAGGGGCCTCCAAGGAGGGACACGGAAACCAGGACTCAGCCAGCGCTGCCCCTCTTCTTACTTTCTCAGACGCAAATCACTGATTCCTAGGAGGGCAGACGGCATCTGACTATTATAAAACTCCTTCTTTACAATTACTCAGTAATAATAATAATAATAATAATAATAATAATAATAATAATAATAATAATAACAATATTGTAGAATCGAAAACATAAGGAAGATTGGGAGATTTCTGACCACCAATCTCCAAGTTGTCTATCTACAATAGATATAATTGGATTATTGATGTACATTACGGCTGGCTCAAGTTTTAAAATCTGTCCAAATTTGTTACCAATTTTTGTTGCTAGAATTATTAAGATTCTGAAGACTGATTCTGAGAAAAGTTGGATGATCACATTCACCTCCATTTACAGTTTTCACAATATACTTCAAATTTATAAAATGGAATTTCCTTTGAATGTCCCATCCATAGATATAAATTTGTCTGAAAATATTTAAAATTATAATGGTATCTGAAATGTTCTTTTGTTTGTAATTTCTATTTTAATAAATCTTTCTTTTGTAATTTCTTATTTAGTTCATTACATTTTGAGATCGTATCTGATAAGAAAACTAAATCCAGTAGTCAATAGAATATATCATAAAGCTCCATAAGCATTGATGATATTGAGCTGGAAGTGTTTTCAGGAAGTAACCGATCTTATCCGCAAGACACCAGAATTGTTCCAATGTTTTCCTCCTAAATCGGCACAATTGAATTCACATATGGAAGGCGGGTCAGACGCACACAAGGGGCGCTGTGTTGTACAGGACTGACTCGGGGGATCACCGCAGTGACCTTCAATTGTACACAAAGTAATAAATAAAGAGGTTAATTAAATGGTTTGTGCCTAACTGTTATAAAACCCAGCAATCAGAGAATGCTTCAACTTTCATAGAACGTGGACCGTTTTCATCAATTTTACAACCAAAAGAACTGAAAATGCGAAGAGGTCAATTAGATATGATGTTTAAGATCTGCGAAACGAATCATGTGTATTATTCATGTGAAACTTATAGATTTATTTATCTCTCTCACAGTCATTTTGTATCAATCACTCGAAAATATCATCTCAACAAAAGTACAAACTTAGATAAACATCTAGAAGATTCAAAATGTCAAACCTTTTTCTGGCGTGTAGTATCTTATTGGAAATTTGCCTGTCAGCAGAAATTATTTCACAAAACTACTTTTTCATTTTATTCTCGCAATTAACGACACGATTAAGAACAGTTTGTTTTTTTAGTATTGCAGAATCACAATACGTTACCATCTACTGTCTTATATGTATATCCATCTTCTACTTAATTCTCAACGTTGTGACTCACTCTCAAAGGGCAAATGTACCCCTCTACAAACATTCTGATGGGTCTTCCCCGTCACATCAAGTCAGTTTACGGACTTCGGGAGTCAAGAGCTTATTTGCTGGGTCAAGCGCCTCTTCATTTTCATGAGCGTTTGGGGTCTTCCTCTGCTCAGATCGTTGGAGGAAAGTGGTTCATGAGGTCAGGGGTCTGGTATGAGGGAATCTGAAATATCATTGGAGTTTGCGAAGTCACTTTATTCTCTTTAGTGGTTGTAACATCTAACGTTGAAACTTCGTTTGCTGGATTTGGCGCGTTTCGTTGTGATAAAGGAAGCTGTATTCGCGTACTTGAAAGAAAGTAAACGTGATGTATCACTATTTTTCGCCAACGCATTAGAACTATCAAAATTTAAAATGTAGTCTATATTTTCAAACAGCTAATGTTTACGCCTCACCATTTGAAAAAACTGAATGTAAATGTTATCTTCCTTCTTAAGTTTATTGCATCAGTCACAATCAAAAAATACTTGTAGTTACTTCTACGTTCATATTCCTATGAAGTATTGCTTACCATATCTAACCATAGGCGTGCGCTCAGGGGAGGGTCAGGGGGCCATGGCCCCTCCGAAAATTTTGAAAACGGCCCAATAGCCTTACATAATACAATATTTTATTTCCACTTTTCCACATATAATCAATATTTGATTTTCCCTATTTTTAAGCTGAATTTGGGGAACTGATCCACGACGTTTGTGAAAGGCATCCTCCAAAGGATTTGGCATCTCTGTAAATGGCTCAGTATAAAATCATTTGCGTTTATTAAGTGCATTACTAAAATTATAATTTGATTCCCCTTGAATTAGGTTTATTTCCTAAAAAAAAGTCATATGTAACAAATAGTTAAAAGGAAAATGGGGAGGGGATTAGGTAGGCCCAGAAATGCTATTAGCTCACTCTTCTTTTAGGTTGCGCACGCATAATATATGTAACGTATCGTGTCTTAGAGAATTCAAAGAATCAAACATGCATTACGACAATATGCTTCGAAAATACCCTTCGAATTCAGGAGGGTTCGTTTGGGAGTGGGACTTGCCGCAATTTTTCCACCGGCGTCTCATGCAGACTTTTCCTTTGTAGCTCGAGCAACGGACGAATTCATCGTAGGTTTTCGTGAAAACTCGGAGACAAAAGAGGGAAAGACATGGGGTCTCGTTAAGTAAATGAAGGCTTCTTTGTCTTTGGGTCTCAAAAGAAAACCAAGAACACACGGAAAGGCACGGTAGTTTGAATAAAGGCACTCGCAGGCTCAGACTCCTACACTGTATCAAGCGCTTCGCCTCACGAGAGCGCACATTGCAAATATATAAAACAAATTTTAAAGTTTCAGTCCTTCTTTGATAAAGACAAATACAGAATAAATGTTTAACTTATAAATTATTGGCGGTAATAGCCTTAAAATATCACCGCGATTTCGTGATTTACTAATGCGGATCTCTCAGGTAAATTACTCTCAAAATTTTGTTTCTTATTTTTTACAATCAATTATCCTTATTTTGCCCTTATTGTGGTATTTTATGAATATTGCAGATATAGTACACCCTAGGAGAGAATCGTAATCTTTGATATTAAAAAGTTCTAAATATTACGAAATTCTGAAGTTCTCTAGACCACGTACATTTTTATTTTATAAATGATCCTACTAAATTCTCTTTGTGTGAATGCAAATCTGATTGTACGGTAATGCTACATTCGTGAATAATGTTGGCTTACGAAGGGTATACGTCGATTCTACATGCACCGCGTTAGTAACCAGTTCAAGAAAAAAACGGTCACCCAACAGCAAAAAATTGGCACAGAAGACGTAGAAAAAGTAGGATTCTCTGAAAGTGCAAAATCAAATCCGGGTACACCGGAACCAAACAGGTAACCCGGCGTAGGGACGAGTATTGCTTAGAGACAAATGTAAATACAATTTATTGAACTAGTAAACCAGAGAACGATATTAAAATAAAAAAGACTGATTATGAAACCTCTAGATATTTACATAATGTTCTTAGTTATTCAAGATATGCAGCACTAGGCATCGAATGACAATGAACAAAACCCAGACGTAAATCAAAAACAAAAAAATGAAAATTCTCCAAAATATAGTGCATAATGCAGAAACTTTTCTTTAATCTTACAAGACATCAGAGAAGCAGCTCAACATGTCGTCAATGCCCACTTAGAAAAGAATGGAGTGAAAATAAAACTACCGGAAATTGAAGATTACCGGAACTTCAAAATTTTTCTTGAAATAAAAGAGATTATTTTTCATTCCTTCAGAGACCCTCTTACTAAAACATTATTTACATTAATGAAACATATTCCTTTTTCATATTCAACGAAAGAAATCTCTCATGGTCAATCAGAAATAAAATATAATGTAAAATTCACTAGGTTATATAAAAAAAGTCTATCAACGTGTGTGCAGTGGAACTAAGATGAAACAAATTCTAGACACGTTCTACAACAAAAACGTTTCGATCTATGTATTGTAACATTCCATGCTCAAGTTAATAACAAAGTCATTCAATATAAAAATGCCAAAGGATAGGGCATACGTAGGCAAATTGTTATTTAGAACCCAGATGTGCTAGATGCCCAGATTGCAAAATCTGTCAAGGTTCACTCGAAACGAACTGTTTTGTTAATTGCCAGGGTAACCATACGGCCAACTATCGGATTGTTCGGCATTCAAAAAAAAGCTAAGCGCGATAATTTTCGTTCTCGCTCACCGGCCAAGCAAACTCAAACTCGTCGGCAACAGAAACCATATTTGAATCAATTAATGCTAGAAAAGATAAAGGGATGAAGCAAGACCACTAAACAGGAGTGAATTACCTCCATGGGTTTATTTTAAAGCACAACATAAAAATACGGTACTGGACTATTATGCATGGTTAAATTTTTCATCTACATTACATTTATGAACTAATTACCACATTTCAATTTTTCACACACCGTCGGAACGCAAGAATTGTGACACATCACAAACACTTTGCAGGAGAACGATTTTCTACTGAGGAAATCTGCTTATTTCGCTGTTTAGCACAGTCTTTTACTCTACACATTAACGTTGACGTAATATTTACATTTTATTTAAGTCATAAATACTATTTTAATTACAACTTTAATAATAATTTTTCATACTGAGATCCATTTCACTTATTTTTGTAAGTAAGTTGGCTTTACTTTTCGTGTCCCTAATATCGCACTGCTGTACTTTCGTTTTACCTACGCTACAGAACAACCAATTTTTGTGTCACCACCACGATTCGCCAGAACCGACCAAGAATATTCCATCACTGTCATCGCCCCAATATACCTTGTGGTCTCTCTACACCTCTATTTCCCCAAAACGTGGAACTCTCAGCATCAAACCGTTACAAACCCCATATTCCAACCCCCACAAACGCTTCTAGCGATACCGCTTTCACCGCCACCGCCATTGTCACCACCACAGCCATCATCGCCACCTAACCCCCACTCCACACGTCCGCCGCGCCGTCCCCCATCGCCATCGCTACGGCCACCGCTTTATACCACGTCTTTTTTTGTTTGTGTGTTATTTAAGGTCGCATCAACATCTACGTCATTAGCGACCACTATTACTCAGTTAACGCTATGGTAACTATGAAGATGAAACGAAATGATGATGATAAGGGGTGAAAGGACGAACACAAACGCAACCATGCCCGAACCCGCGACCCTTTGGTACCCTTCGACACTACGGCCTCAGCAATCTCGGTCACTGGGCCGGCGCAGCGATTCTTATTAAGTTGCATTTGAAGTAAATCAGTTGTTTCGGTGTCATCCAATCGGAAGGTTGAACGCCAACATAATGACGTCACTGTAGTGACGCTTAAGGTCCCAATTGGATTACATCGTAACAGCTGATGAAATGTCAGACGTAGCAAAGTAAAAATCGCCGTATAACTACCCGTACCGCTGCCACCGATGACAACACCAGGATCACCACCTCTATTACAACAACCGTCAGCACCACCACCAACGCCCCTCCCCCGTTCCCGCCGCCGAGGCGCCACAAACACGCGGTTGTCATCATCCATCCGGCGCTAACAAGCGGGACAGTCCACAACTCTTCGCCGCAATGAACTCGCCCGCCGCCCCCCCCTGCTCCCCCTCCTGCCCCACCCGCGCCACCACCCCCCCCTGCCCGCGCCGCGCCGCGCCGCCCGGGCAGACCAAATATTTAACCGGAATGGTGCCGGCGTGCGCTGGAAAGATACAACCGGAGTTCGTTTTTAATAAAGTTTAATCGTATGCGTCCCTCGCGCGTTAGGCGGTGAGGTTTATGCCGCCCGCAGGCGAGGAGGGGGAGGGAGGGGAAAGGGGCAGGCGGGGAGGGAGAGAGCTGCGAGGATGTGTGGGCGGGGCCCAGCGGTTTCGGTTTGGGACGCAGGCAACGCACGAGCTGTGATGGGATGTGGCAGCGGGCGTTTTGAGTTTCGGCATACAGCATCGAAGGGGCTTCATAGCAGAGGTAAGCGAAGGATACCATTGGAAAAATTGCTCGTGGATGAAGCTAGTTCCTATTAGTTCCCTAAGGTTTTCCGGGCATTCTCCATTTTCTCTTGCCCACGCTCATTGGTTAATAATCATTAGCATAATTAAAATGTTTAAGGGAAAGTCTGTGTAGAATGTGTCATGAATGTTGCTTGGAAGAGCGGAGTTTGCCCATCCAAAGGTGTGTGTGTATTTCTGTAACATTCTAAATTATTCAGAAATTTGATTTAAAAGTTCTTCTCTTCGCGACGCCTCTGAAACAAAATATAAAGTCAGGTGAATCAATAATTATACTGATACTCAACAGAATGAGGATGTAGGTGTGGGTAAAGTCGGCGAAAGTAGCGTATTTTTAAAGAAATTATTGCCATCCAATAACCTTTGTGGTGCATGTTTGTAGCCCCATATGGAACATATTCAACAAGAAGTACACGTATTTGGTTCGCCCATGATGGAATAGGAAGTAGCGGGCTGATATCCTTATAGGGAAGGTCTGATTAAAGCGTTAAACTGAGTGCCGAAAAGAGCGGCTAAATTCGCGAACAGAATCAATGGCAGCGAATGTCAATTGAGAATCATTAGTTGTACGTAGAAAGTCAGCACGACTGTGTGTCACCTTCAAGACGAACACAATGCAACATTGTAGTTCCATAGTAGTTCCACACTATTCATAGGTCGTAAAAGAATCATAAGTAAAAACGAGATTACCATAAACAGAGCGCCGATAACACGAGTCGACAGTGATTTTGTTAAAAGGATAACTGAAGGTGTTTCTTATGTAGTTTGCTACGCTAAAAGCGAATGCAACCACGAAAGTTGCCCACCGGGTTCAGTTTTTGTGTAATTCCATATTTTCGAAAATAATGTATATTTCGCAGATAGCCACGTGTCGTTTATACTGAAACTCTACTTGCTTGCAGATTTATTGCAAGACGGTGGTCGCCAACGAAATATGGAATTGTAGATTCCACTAAAAATATCAAATAGGTGCCAAATCGTCCATATCAGTTGAGCAAGTTCGGAAATTGCGAATACAAGTGCAGTGACTCACTTGCATGACACGTCGACTCGGCGCGTTATTTGCGCCTTTCAAGGCTTGACTCGCGCGTGTCAAGTGAGACAGGTGTTGATTTTACTGTATAATGCACAATTCATCCTCATGTTGCGCTCGAGTGTAGTTATTGTACGAGAAGATTTCTTGCAATGCTGCGACAGTGAGTAAACCATGCAAACCATTTCCGTTATGTGGGGTGAGGTAACTTTGAAGAGCAAAAGGCGGGATATTACTCCCGTAATAAAAAAGGCATATGAATTTTATTGCGGATATGGAATCGGAGATCAGGACAAATCGTGGCCTTCTCGTATTTGCTGTGCATCTTGTGTAACATTACTAAGTGGTTGGCTTAATGGAAATTCGCGACTTATGCCATTGATAATTCCTATGGTATGCAGGGAGTTAAAGGATCACTCCATGAACTGTTATTTCTGCACTGTCAAAGTTGCTGGAATCACAAGCAAGAACTAGAAGACCATTCAAGAATATCTCCATCTCCTTCAACTATCATGCCTGTTCCTCACAGCGACGACCTTTCAATCTCAGCGCCGCACAACAATTGGAATTTACAATCCGAAAACTATGGCGATGAAGATTTAAACGTAAGTTTCGAAAAGGAAAAGGTTTCAAAGAAACTTCTACACAACCTCATAGAATCAATCAGTCGTAACTCAATGATCTAGTTCTTGATCTAAACTCGTCAAAGGACTAAAATGCACCAAGGACGTCGCTTCAGAAGGTCGTAACTGAATTCCTTATTAACAGTAAAGCTGGGTACTACGAATAACGAGTGTCCGAACTTCTTCACAATTATAAAGCACTGGGATGTAACGTCTCTAAAAATACATTTTCTGGATTCGCATTTAGCCTTTTTTCCTGAAAATCTCGGCGCTGTGGGCGACGAACACAGTGAGCGATCCCACAAAGATATTGCAACATTGGAAAACGCTATCAGGGAAAATGAAATCGAAATATGCTTTCAAATTATTGCTGGACATTAAAAAGGAATATTTCTCAAGCAAAATACACCAATCAATGGTTCAAAACTACATTCTGACTGACATTAATGTATGTAAGTAAAGTAAATTAAACCAATCATTTTACAACAGTATGAACTTTTTAATCGCTTATTACAACGAATTCTAGCCCGTTACAGATAAAGTGCTCTGCAAAATTGAAATCAGAGTACCATATTCCTTAAGAAACACCAATTCTGTTCCAGGTTACTTCAGAACCTCTGAGAAGCATGCAAATTTAGATGTTTGAAAGACCGCGTGACACAATACTTTGTCTTGTTTCTAGTGTTCCCTCAGATGCCTCGGCATAAAAGGAATGGAAGAATGATTTTGAGTGTATAATATAATTAGCGCGAGTAATAAAAAAAAACACAGATACAGTATAAATCCACACAGACATCTTTTTATTAGCTATAAACTTCTTATGGAAAGGGTTTTAATATCATATGAGTAAATCCCAATATTCACAAATGAACGAATTTTCTACCTAAAAAATACATAACGCTAAAAAAGAAGGTCCAGTTTTCAAACTCCCATTGTAAACCTTAATTTCTGAAGCATTGCATGAAAATTACTATAGCAGCGAGAATTAGCACGACATGAGAACTAGCAAATAAGAAAGCGCTTAAATCTTTGTATATGTTCTTCGATAACAAAATAATGATTTTTCTTAAAGTAATAAAAGCTAATGAACTGATAACTAAGACCCAAACGTTCATCCCACAGAAAACTACAAAATGTGCGTTCAAATTTGCACTTGAAAATGCAAAATATGCCCAAAAATATGTCACAATAAATTGCAAGAAATACATTAAGATAACGATTAAGTCAAAATTAACTTACAGCATTATCGGGATGTTAGAGAGGTTGTTTTGTAGTCCAAATTAAGCAAGAAATTGCATTTGATAACCAACAGTTGATCGATAGTTTTAATTAACAAATTACTCCCATTCTGTTGTTCGTCAAAATGCATTTATTTCGTGGAAAACTTCTCTCCACGTTCAGGAGATTATAGGAGCTATTGTTCTATTAAATGTTCTGCTAAATGATGAAACTTGTTCTACTCAGAGAGAAAAGTCTCGGTGAAACGGAGAGTTTTCTTTCAAAAATGTATCTGATACTGTACATTATTTGGTAGTATCGATAAGGCGATGAACCGGCAAAAATTAATAGAATGTGCAAAAATATCTCATCATGTAGATTACGGTGTAAGGAATGTTTCTGAGGCCGTTGGCTTCAAAATTTTAGTTTTTAAGGAGCTAGAACGCTCTGTTTAGGAGTTATTTAACTATATAACTGTCCATGTGTTGCGAGTCGTATTTGACGTGAATATTTAGATGCGTTTTTAAACAAAACCTTTATATTATTATAGTAAAAGTGCAATTCGTCACGTGTCCGTAAAGTTATCTTTATTAAAAGACCTCATTTATAAAGATCAGTTATGTGTGAGATCCGCAAAAGGTATGTATACTACTGAAATAATATAGGAGACGATAAATATACACAGTCTCTGAGAGAATATAAACAAATGGATGAACTTCCGGGACCTTCTGATGATATTAGCAGACGAATTACAGGGTGAAAACCTCTTCACTATACTTCAAACGGATAAGTACGTCACATTAAATACAGAAGAGTACTCACGCACATACATAAGTGTCATCCGGTTACACCCCCCAACTCCCGCCAGTCCTTTTGAAGTCACTTTCTCTACATTCACCGGATTTATATTTCCGCTAGTTTTTTCAAAAAGCCTTGCCTTCGACAGACGACGAGGAAATGAGCATAGACGTCTCTCAACAAAGCCCTGACTTCAACTCTCGAGCGACCCGAAGCGACGCGGTCCAATTCCTGAAGCACATTGCTCGTTTCACGCGACGCCGCACACCTCGCGGCAGCCGCAAGCAACATTTAATCAAATTAAACAAACACGCGCAACTTCTCGAAGATTTCATTACGTCGCTTGGGACGGGGACGCGGGGTGGGTGCTGCAGCGGGAGGGTGGGGAAGAGAGGGGTGGCCGCCGCCGAACACCTTCAACGATGAGGAGGAGGGATGTGGAGAGGTGAGATGCGGAGTGGTTGGGGGTCCACCCGCTGCAGTCGGAGAGGCGGGACTTTTCGAGGCAGAGTAAAGAGAGGCGGAGCAGAGCGAGACAGAACGGGCAGAAATGAATAGAGGAAAGCGGGTTTTGATGGTCGATCTGGATGAACAAGGCAGAACGGAGCGGGCCGTGCAGGCCGGAGAGGGGACGGCTGCGGCAGATTGGGATGGGGTGGTTTCAGACAATGCGAGACCGGTCGGGAAGGGCAAAGAAGAGACGGACACGGGATGGGCGGTGGACAGGGGTGTGGACCAGGATCGGTAGAGCGCAGTGAGGGAGGGGCAGTCGGATCAGATAGAACGTGGTTGGGAGAGAGAGAAGGACGGTCTGTGGTTCTGAGTGGAGCGGGGCGGGACAGAATGGAACGCAGCGAGACGGATCGGAGGTGAGGTGGGCCACGCGGCCAGACGAAGAGAGGCGAGGGGCGAGGCTGGCGGGGTGGGCGGAGGACAGGGGAGCGGAGCAGGATCGGTAGAGCGCGGTGAGAGGGGGGCAGACGAATGAGATAGAGCGAGACGGGGTTGGGAAACAGAGCAGGACGGTCTGTGGTTCTGAGTGGAGCGGGGCGGGACAGAATGGAACGCAGCGAGACGGATCGGAGGTGAGGTGGGCCACACGGCCAGACGAAGAGACGCGGGTGGGGCGAGCGGGGCGGGCGAGGCAGCGGGGCGGGGCGAGTCCAATCTGCCCACCAGAGCCCAGGCGCGTGGCAATCTCGGTGCGCCGCCGCCGCGACTTCGGAAAGTCTTAAGCGAAAGGCGGCCGCCCGGGAGCTCGGAGATGTTTGCGACCGCGGCGGAGGTTCCGGTAGAGCAGGGGTGCCAACCTCCTTCGTATGTGGGGGAATAACATTTCTAGAAAATACTCTACACAAAACATTTATTATCATTTCAATTAAAATTAATTCGAATTGTTGGTTGCACAATACATTACTAAACATACACCCCGAATAAAGACAAATAATTTCAAAGACAGAAGAAAAAATTAAAATTAAATATTGTAGGATTGTACAATAAAGAAGGTGTTTTTCACACTGTTACGCCTGTAAGATATATAGATTAAAGGGGGTAAATAATTGGAAAGCTTTCGCAGTTTTCTAAATAATGCAAGATAAGATAGAAGTTGACAAAGAAATATTGGAGTAAAAATATGAATGACAGTTCTGGAGTGGACATTTTCAAAGAATGTAAATAATATTATCCAAGAAGAACAAAAAAATGGTAGTTCCAATTATACATCAGAATAATGAAGTCTCAGGTGATTGGGTGTAATACAAATTGAAGCATTGTGAAACAGGAAAGGATCTTACACTTGATGTTGAACAGAATGAAGAAAAAAATAATGTAAATGTGTAAGGCTCCGAAAGATCTGAACCAGAAAAACTGAGTGGATGGGAAAAAGAATACTATAAATTATTCTAACAATTTACATTACATTGTATTTGATTTTTAAATTACTCCGAACATCACAATTTCTCCTAAGCTTAACTGCATCCCAAATATTTATCTATTAAATATAATCAGGATTATATCTTTTACATGCAACAGGAACGAATTCCAATTTTTATAAGTTATAGGAAGTTTTATTGAACTAAAGACACTTGTGTTAATTTTGTTATTATTCGATCAAAAATATTAAGTATGTTTAGCCCTACTTATTGACTGTAAGTGCTGCACAAGTAAATGATACATTTACTGTTAATTTCTATTCCCAAACAAGCTCTTTACCACACCAGTGTCAGATATAAGTGTAAAGGATAGTTTTGTGAATCAATGAAATTCATTTTGACATAATTCACACGAAGACGATGGTGAAGTTTCCAAGACACCTTCACTAACCTTCTCTTTGCACACCCCTGGCATCGGGTTGGCTCAGAAATTGTGTGCTGGTCGGGGACAGGATGAGTGTGTGCGATAAGGGAAGTGCAAGTTTATGTCAGTACGCGAAAGGAAAGGTCGAACCTTTTAAATGTAGTCCTTAAACGGCGAATTCGCGAAGTAATAAATCCTATAGTTTCAGCACGTTTTCATCATCATAGAAAGGAAAATCGATCTAAAACCTTCAAAATCCAAGTGACTATACGCTCTATTTTCTAAACGATAACCATTTTATTTTAAATATAATTACTCATAATTATTATATTATGGATAATTATATTGTTATTCCGGTCTTCTTAACTGACGCTAGCTAAATTTCATCGTTCTCGCCTTCCTCATTTCGTAATTCTTGATAGCACGGGGTTACAATGTGTATTAAGTATAAGTAATATTATAATATGTTATTGTATTTTATGTTTATTACGGATATGCTTATGCAATGTATTTTATTTATCTAATCAGGGCGTAGTTGAAAATGAACGTGCAAAACTTTTCGCATGCAGATTACATTTATAATAATGCGATTCTCTTATTGCATTTGATCCATTCTGAAATTTCAGACGGCTTTTAATAATTCAGGGTGAGGTGCCCTAGGTATCATTTAGCCACTATTTACGCATCATATCACTTGAAGTCAGTACTGTTTATTCAATGACAGAAAAACTAAGGGATACGAAGATCGACTAACTTTATTTTGAGTGTACTGTTGGCTTCACCATTCAATCTTTCACAATGGAAGAGTGCACTAAAACGTAAAGTAATTTGTTTCTGAGAGACGAATTTAATATTAAGTTTGAAGTAGAATTCACCTACTCAAATCACTTCTTTAATGTAAAACAGTGATAATAGTCGCTTTCAGTGGCAAATGTCTGTCTGTCTCTTGAACATATAATGACAATAAAAAAGAGCAGCCCAGATGCAAAACATTTTGCCCGGACAACACTTATGGATTTAATGATATTTTTAATTCAAGGTGAAGCGAGTTCTATTCAAAAACCAAAATTCAATTTTACATTAGGCTTTCACCAAAAGAATATTTCGTACTGAGCAGACTTCAACTTGCCATTTTTACGACTTTCATAAATTACGTCAGGTTCGTTCATCGCGGCATCGTAAACACAGAGCGGACTTCTTTAATATCCCAAGACATTGGCGCGCACTCTACCAGGCTCGACGGGCCAGAGTATGCGGTACCCCCATGCTGTTTTATGCTTTGATTAATTCTGAACTCCATTAGTGGCGACGAAGGACGGAAAATGCTTTTACGATTTCATTTGTGAGATAATTCTAAATTAATCGCTATCATTTCCATCTCAACTTTTCTCAACTGCCGCCGGAAAGAGAACGCGATCTAAAAGCCGCCGAAACAAAGTGGAGAGAGTTGACGCGGCCGCGGGCCTGCGCTGGTAAAGATTGCGCGGTGGAGAGGGGGCAGGGTGGAAAAGATGGGAGATGGATCGAGGAAGATGGTGAGAAAGGTCACGAGAAATTGCTAGGAGCGCAGAGAAAGTTAATATTGAGTCGAGAAAAGCAAACAATTGCGATAAAGGGAAGAAGTTAACTGTGAAATGAGGGACACGGATATCAATATTCCCTCAAAGAAGCCATAAATTATAAGATAAGGAAAGTATTTTGTTGGTCAATTTAGATATGGCGGCGGACGATTTAGTAGGGAAGGTACAGGTGAGTGTAATGGTCACGTTATACGAATCGTGGAACAATGTGAAAAATATCGCGTTAACGCAAAAATTCTGTGATATTCAATTGAAATTGAAGATTGAGGTAAAACGTTAATAAACCCAAAAGATAACAAACCAGAAATCTGATATGCACATATTTTGTAATATCCCCATGTTTATCACGACTCATCGTGTTATTCTCCATGTTACGCTAGATTCAGGAATGATGATTATATATATATATATATATATATATATATATATATATATATATATATAGAGAGAGAGAGAGAGAGAGAGAGAGAGAGAGGATACAGTATACCCGGGCAACGGGAATACTATCAAAATACAACACGAGTGAGCGGTGATCACACTTGATCATTTGACGAACCAATTAAGTGTAGTTGCCAATTAAGTAGTATTTCAACAAGTGGGCTTATATTATTTTCATATTCTTATATTTTTGTTTCAAATCACACGTTAATTAATATTAACACCTAGAAAAGTAAAAATGAGTCCTCTTCACGTATTTGAAGATTCGTAATATGAAAAAAACAAAACTGTTTCAAGTTGCTGCATCTGCACAGTAAAGTAGTAATTTTAAATTTTCAGTGCCATTAGTTATAGAACTAACAATCCATAATCCGTAAATGTGTCTGAGTGGACGAGCAGGGATGTGTGGAGACGGGGGGGGGGCGGTGACAATGGCCGCCGGTCGAACTCGTGCCAGCAATGTTTCCTGCTCCGCCGTCCAGCGCCGCCGTGTCCCGTCCGCCATCGCCGGCCCCTTTCTGCTCGGCCCGCATCCGACGCCCATGCACGCGTTATGCGCGCGCCGTCTAGGGATGGCAAGAAAACGTCGATGTTATATAAAACGTCCATGTTTTCCGTCGATGTATTTACATCGATATTTTGCTCTCGATGTTTTCTTCACGACGATATATTGTTGCAAAACATGGATGTTTTTTAATTGTTAAATTGTTTTTTTAAATAATGGGGTTTAGGCAGGTTGTAGAGTAGCAGCAATCCACAGCAATATCATTGTTTTTCGTCATCCTCTTTATCACGCTGCACATTTCGCCAGTGCAATTTCAGGGAATTTTAGGTCGTTTTACTTCGATGATGTATGAATGGAAGTGACTAAAGGGTAAAGAAGAGAAACACGTTGTTCTTTATTGTTAATTTTATTCTTTACATTCCGTAATAGTTTTTATTAACATACTACTAACATGCTGGTAACCAAATAATAAAATATATCCCTTTTACGTGCTGTAATTAAAAATGGATAGGAAAATAGCATGTTAATTAGTCTAAAATTACAACATCGATGTTTGTTCGTCGATGTTTTATTCATCGACATCGAAAACCCTTATGTAACGATGTTTTGGTAAAATTTGCCATCACTAGCTCCGTCACGAACTCGCACGCATACACGCACCCGCAGCTCAAGCTGCCTCATGCAGTCTTGCCAATGTCAAGTCGCGTTATAGTATTGACGTTATAAAAATTGAATATATATTTTCGAAAATATAGAGTGAGATTCATGAAAAGTTTCTCCTAAATTAAATGTTTTAAATAAAAGTGGAAGAGCCTGAAGTTCAGGTGGATCAATAATAGAAACAACAGATAGGAGCTTAAGTTATTTACAGACGAGTGCAAGGTTATGTTAACATCGTTTGGAAACCCACTTTTTGATGTAGGTGATCCCAAAATTCCTCCACATGTTTTATTAGATTTTTTGCAAGATTATTTTCAATGCATTCGAAAACTCTTATCAATGTGAGATTATTATAAGTTAGAAACCTTCCGTGTTTTGGAAAAATTCAATTGTGAGTGATCTCCGATAGTGGAAAGAAATCTATGATGCATTTTGATCCTGCACATTGCGTTCATTTATCTAAGTTCTAGCGTACACTGTACATTTTAGTAACAAAACTTAGTATCGAAGATATTTTAGATGACGTTTCTTCCAAGTAACTTCAACATGTTTGATGAGAATGAACGAGATAACGATTAATAAGAAACGAATTTGATCACCCTTTCATTCCTTTCAATTTATTTCTAGTTGAACGAAGAAAATAATAAAACTGCGGGATCACAATTAAGAATTCTGTTTACGAGTGAATCAAGTTTAATCTGAAGAAAACCTGAATTCGTATTTCAAGACCATCAGCAAAACAAATAGTGTACAGCCGTATAGTTGGGTACCCCCTCATTTGGCACTATTCTCCCTAAAATACTCAGAAAGGTCCATCAAGAAACTAAACTACAACCGCGATAGGGCAATCCCTCTCTCCAGCGGGAGAAGCATCTCTTGAATCGTGAATTCTTTAACCTGCAGTCGAGAAAAGAACAAACCGCAGCTGAGCTTCTCTTGCCAAGGGAAGGAAACAAATGCACTTCCTCTTTCGAGGAAGCAACCAGGAGTTATCTCATTTCACTGAAAGTCTGCCTTAATAAAATCGTAGCGAGCGGGTGCGAAAGAGCCCCGAGACGAACTCCTGCACCGCCCTCGCCGCCCCCCACCGCTCCCCGCCACCCCGCTACCACCGTCGCTGCACGCCGCTGCCAGCAAATTAGCTGCAATTTCCCTCGTTTCCTTTTGCACCTGCGAGGTTCGCCACCGAGCCGCCAGCCGGCGCTGCAGTCACCGCACCCGCCGCCGCGGATTCGTCGGATAATCGTGTCATCATCTATGGAGAGCGGGAGGCACCTGCACGCCACGCCACGCCACGCCGCACCGCAGCACTCCGCGCTAGTTTACAAACCGACCACGAGCACGCGAGGGGAGCTCCCGAGTTGCTGCAGAAGAGAGAGCGGTCGCCAGGGAAGTGGATGGGGTAGATTCTTTTTGTTGACAAAGGCCGTGATTTTCCCAGTCTGCTCGAGGGAGACATCATCGATGGGCGACCTGTAACGTTCCAGTTTGCTTCCTCACTTATCATTTCACTTTACACTCCGTCATTATCCTGTAAAATTTAGAGAAAAAAAAAGAAATTGACACGTGCTACTTTCATTGATATCGTATTTTAAAATTTTGTTTAATTTTTTCCTACTGAGTTTAGATCAGAGAAACTTTTTTTATTTCCAACGTCTCGACTTTTACTAAGCCTTCTTCTGGGCATTTTAGGATCCTCCGAATTCCCTACCAGCTTCAGGCATCCGCAATCGACAGAGAGAGAGAGAGAGAGAGACAGAGACAGAGAGAGACAAAGAGAAAGAAAGAGAGAGTGAGAGAGAACGAAGAGGTAGAGACCAAAACGAAGACAATTTTAAAAAACTGATTTCGTCTCTGGCTAATCGCAATAGAATACTTCTCGTGACAGGAATTGTCTTTTAAACGAAGCACTCCCCATTCAGTTGCTTCACATTCCTCTTTCATTTATCCATCTCTTTCACACTCTTCTTTATCAGTTTACCACAGAAACTGAATGGCGAAGATAAGCTGAAACGCTAATACATTTACGAGGGTTCAATTTACTCTTGAATGTAGTTGCATAAGACGGTTAACGGTGAGTGGATATTCTTCAAAATCCTACTTCTTTATGAGGATGAGGACGGAAGTATATTATTATTTATTTAAAATTTTTTTTATTATTATTTTCATCTTTTATTTAAAACACTAAGGCTTTTTGTCTAGAAAAAGTTAGCACTTTCTACAAAATCAAATTTCGTAAATTCTTTTTTTTGGGGGAGGGCGAGGAGGGCTTTAAATGAAAGGTAGTGGGTCCCAAATGTGTTATCACTTCCATTATTTGCTGGTTTTATAGGCTCTTATCAGTCGTCAATAGTTTACGTCATTTCCAAGATCACTAGAATACAATTACAGCACAAGGATATCCTTGTACCGCAAGTTGTTTAATAGGCGAAGCATAGATAGCGCGTGTTTTGTTCTTTTAAATTATATTTATTGCCTTTTATCAGCAATGATTGCCTTACAAAGATTCTTAACAAGATATTTACATCAATAAAAAACTATAACTTTTCAAGTGTCTTCTAAGGAGGAGCCTCTCATTAACAGCTTATAAATTAAACACTATGTATATTACATAAAAAATGTATGTTTTATATAATTTAACTGAGAAAGGAGGGCGCTTGTAGTAATAAATATAAAAATGTTCAACTTATTAAGGATGTAGGAGATCTTTTCTATGACGAGTCTTAACTCTAGGAAAAGGATCTGAAGTTTTGCCAAGATTAAATATTGCAGTGAAGAGGCAGAAGAGTAGCGAATCTTAATGATCGTTTTGAGATCCAGTTCTTTAAGGGTTCAGTAGAAAGTTCTCTTGGAATATTATTATACCGTATGTACTACGGAGCTTTTAATGCACTGCGTAGAAATTTATTTTGAATTACAAGTTTATGAAGTGTGGTTTTTATCCTGTAGAAAGTGTTTAAATTCATAAATTTGTCTTCAAAATTCCAGTTTTAAATGATTGTTTTGAGATTATTATCAATTAATTAGAAATTTTGGTAGCATTTTTGCAATATTTGCTGAATTTGGGAAAATTTTGTAACTACTTGAGTAACGATATTTGTAATCAATGGTTGTAAATTAGCTGTAGTATATGAGGTGAAAAATTACTTTTTAAAAAATATTGTGTTTCCTTAGAGGGAGTAGATAGTCTTAGGAATCTTTTATAACTTTTCCAACGGTAGAGGGCTGTCGAAAAGTCATTGCTTGTTGGTGACGATTGACAATAAGAATGAGAATGAGAGGAGGAATCTGTGAAGTTGAACTTTTGATTAACATTATTAGCTAATCTATTTTTATTATAAATAAATTTAGAGGTAAAGTAAGTACATTCTCTATTCTCTATCATTTGCGCGGTGATCTTGATGACAATTTGTACATTGTGGGTCGGAGCCTTTTAGTTTATTATACTGAGTATAATGGTGTTTTTCAATACACTTATCTACGTTCTTAAGTACAGTTGGTTTATGTGTGATTTAGTTGTTGGCAATTCTTACATTTATGGGGTGATTTAATTTATTTTTGGGTTTAATCTTAAAAATACCATTAAACAATCGATCCAATTTTAGTATTTCGTTGTTGAGATCAGTATCATATAAGTCAATGGCACACACTTCCAGTTCTTCCCTCTTTTTACCATATAGTCTAGAGACAGAATTTATTGTATATTTTTTGGAAAGTTCCCTTTTAATTTCATTATTTGAGTAAGATATAGGAACATAACGGATATTAGCAAATAGTGTTTTTTGTTGGATCTCTATATGTAAAGAACTGAATTCTTTTGAAATCACTATTTTCTGTACTTTCTGAAATCATCAATGTTATTGAAGAATATCGAAATGTGGTCATTTTTCACTTTGATACAGAAATCTTTCTTCGCTACAAGTGTAATATCTCATATAAAGTTATTATAATTTTTAAGAAAACCTTGTTTTTCGAAATATTCATTGGGGGGATTTTAATACTAAATGCTTCAATATCACCATCATAAGTTTCAGATACGTATTCAAATTTATTGAAAGTGTTAATAATAAGATGGACCTACTTCGTTACTGAAGACTTCATTATTGGTGGATGTACGTTTCATCGTTGAGTTGATTCACTAGTTAATTTGAGATGCACTTTCTTGAGCATTGGTATTAGCGGTATTTGAAGCTTCCATGGACGTATTTTTGGGTTGAGAACGTAGAAGGTCTTTATTTTTATGCTAAAGTTGTAGTCGTTACCGTGAAAAATTATTTCTTGCTCCAGAGCATACTCTTTTTGTTCTACCGGCATTAGTTGGGAATTGTCATAATTGACTGAATTAGTGTTTTGATTCATTGGTATTGTGGATATTCGTAATGTGGATTGTTCACCACATTTAAAACTTGTGAAATGAGGGGTCCCGTAGAGGGGTCGGTGTTATTGTGCATTATTGACTGAAGGCCTCCTAGGACACTTGAACAATATCGGGTCGGAACCCTGTTAATCATTACCGCTTGTAGTGGCAGACCCGAGAAACACTGACCGTTCGCGACCAGCGGACCGGTTTAGCTTAACAATGAGCACTAGTTTTGTAAGGGAGTTTACGCGGCCCTTGCAGATCGAGAGCGCACCGCAGACTCACGATTCTTGAGCTTATCGAAACGATCAGTGGTGCAACCATTCGCAACTGAGGCTCTGAGCGAACTGAAGTTCTAAAATTGTCTTTTTTTAAAATGGAAAAGGTTTGTGAGTATACATAAATAATGGCCAGCAATTGTCTGACACGTATATCTCTACAAAAAATGTGATTTTATTCTGATTATAATTATAGGCATTACGTTCTAACGTTAATGTAGATAACGATGTACTACAACGGTCCACTACTGAATACATGTATTGGCCTAGGTAAAAGTACATTTCAATTACATTTTCAGAAATATGTTTAATCTTGGGTTCACAGAGAATGGCGATTTTATTGTTATAGAATTTGTAACCTCCCTCATTAATCAGTTTGTAACAATCAGAACATGAAACAATTTTTTGGGAGTTTTCGATTTTCCGGGTAGTGCAGTTCTTTCCGGTGCAGTTCTTTTGGGTGAAGTTAACGCAGAGATTCAGATTGTTTACGTACGTTAGAAACATTAAACTTGTGTTGTTTCAATTTTGCACTAATTCAAAAGAAATGAAAAGGTGTGGTGTAATTGCCCCGCTTTACTTGATAGTACTCATGGCATTTTCTTGTTTTCATGTTGTCAGAGAAACCTTCTGACCCTTTGAATACCTATTTTAGATTAAAATTACAAACTTAGTACACTTACACATTATGTATTGTATATGCGATTCAACAATGGATTTGCTACTATTCAACCGTGATTTAAATTAATTAAAGAAGTGAAAAGAGTGTTAGGGATCTACTGGAATCACCAAATCTAGCTTGAGGGAGAGGGGTATTGAGTTTACCTGAAATTCATAATATATAATTAATGTGCAGCCTCTTTACACAACATCTAAGTACTCTCCTACCTTCTATTAACTTTTCGCTATATCCCACTAACGCTAAGATTAATAATAGACTGCCATGTTTTACGACACAACAAAAACGTTCCACACACCCCGTGTTTTTTAGTTAAGTAATACCAAGAACTTTTCACCAGACAAAATAATTCTACGGTTTTTAGCAGATAACCTTTTTCTACTCCCATTGTATAATTCTGTCATTTGATGGCTGCAACCCGTTGCTTAATGATACTCATTACGATACAGATTTCATTATGATACAGGTTCTTGACCGATCACAGAGAAGTTTACAAACCAAGTATTTACACTTCATTAATCATTGAGAATCTTTCTAGTAAATGTTTCGTTCGATTGGGTACATTAAAATTGCATTTAATATTATATTACGTTTGTCAGTTTTAATTTCTTTTATAATTAGTCATTTTTACGTGAAATATTATTTAAAATAAATTGTATCGTAATTTCACTTTGAAGCTATTTGACTAGGGCAGTTGGAGGGAACATTTGACTGACGTTAAGATCTGAACGCAAGTGATTTTGTGTCATGTGTGGCTGCTGTGTGGTTACCTTTAAATCCGGCCAATTCTTTAGTTTAAAATGTCTAGTTAATCAGAAGTGGAGTTGGCACCTCCAGAAATAAGAGAAAAAGCGAAAATAGTGAATCGGAATTATTACTGCAACTTTTGTACTCTCTCGCGTGCTGACTGGAACACCAAAGCCATCTGAGGCAAGGGTAGCGAGCTGTCCGCTAGGCCGCCTTGGCTGAATCCGTCATGTCAACGGCTACGAAACGATTGAATGTCAAAGTTTAACTTATAAAAGTTAGCATAAGCCGTACAAAAAGTACTGTATGCAACTCGATGTAATGGGTATTAATACACTCGTGTGAAGTTAACGATACTCGCTCGTATCTCACTCGTATCGTAATATCACGCTCGTGTATTAATTACCCATCATTACATCATCATTTCATAATGTACTATTATAACGGTTACGATTGCACGATCATGGAGGTCGTAATAGTTGTAATGACATGCTAATCAAATGCAACGCACGAGATTACTATTGCAATTTTTTTCTCTGTATTCGTTTGTTTATTCGTTCTTTCGTTTCGGTAGGAAATTTGATTGAATAAAAACATCACCTTGAATTTGATTTCAAATAACCGCTCTTAGCATTGAAATTTATCATCTGCAAGCCCTATCCGAGACACATCGATGAATATTACTGTGAGCGTACAAGAAACTTGGGTGACTGCAAATTCAATAATAGAATGGGTCATATTCCAATGCGATACTAAAAGATCCCATTTCACTAAATTTATAGATGTAGCATATCTATTGTGATCGTCTTGGGATCAGGGATCAGTGACTAAAATATAGATGGCGTGCTTGAAACGTCTCTACTAACTAAAACCACACTTCATTAAATTCTATACCACATTTAATTAAATAGAATTGCACATGAAACGCAACAGCTTCGTCGTTTTACTGCCGCGTTATCTCTAGGTCAGTAGAGAGTTAGAAATGGCGGACACGGTTTGAGTCTCACTCGTGAACTAGAGAACCATTAAGAAGATGAAACGTGGGAAGTGGAACTAGGTTTTTCTCACACGGAAGACGACATTAAACAGAGGTTACCTAGAGTACGTGAAGAGAGGGAGATAAATGGAAGCACGTGGTGCAGAAGGGTGAAGGAGTGGGGAAAGGATGCGTCACATGGCATCAGATACATGGATAAACAGGTCCCAGCAGGTTCTTGAAATGTTACTCGGTGTGTTCATCACTCTTTTACCTCCAACTGTAAGTAATTATTCCGCATTTTTCACATACGTAAACATTGTTGTTAATACTTAATACATAGGTAATTTGTATTTGTCTCACAGGTGGTAGTGCAGTGCTCATTGCCGCGACCGTGACTAGCTACGCTTGATTTTTTCATTAAATACATAAACTATAGGTGGCACAGACTTTCTCGTTGCAAATTTTTCTAATTTCCTTGGTGTGGTTTGGCTTTAAGGTCTTTCTCCATTCTCTGGCCAGCTGCCTTCTATCGTTACTACGAGAAAGTCTGTGCCATTGTGTAACTGCACAAGTTTGTTGATGTAACTGTGATCGCTAACGACCTAGTAGTTGAAAAGCGACCTAAAATAAATAAAATTAAAAAAAGATTGTGGTAAGTTGATTCTTAGAGATATACATTTCCCAAAGTATAATAAACAAAAACTCTCAAAATCAAACTCGATCACGGTAACCTGTCACGTTGGGTCATCTTGTTTCTTCACAATTGTGCTACGATTTGCTGTAGTTGGGAAAATAATGCAGCCGAAATTATTCACTAAATATATACACTTTGCTTTGTCAGAGACTTCTAAGTTCGAAGTTCTAACACTACCTTGAGATTAAATTTAATATTGATTAAGTCAAGGATATCATTTAAGGTTTCACAATGAGAGTAAATATCCCCCCCACCCAAATAAAGGAATATACGTACCCAACAATAAGAGAGAGTAAATACCACGGAAATAATGGATATACGTGCCCAACAAGAAGAAAGGGATGGGTTTTAGCTTAAACCGCTTGTTTTCCTCAGAATATGTCAATCGGAAAATCATGACAAACTCTAGGATGTAAGAAAGGGGAGGCGAATATGAGGGAGAATTTCATTTATAAGATGAAATCTGCATTAAGGAGCAAGAGTGGTGTGTATTGGCGTGGTTAGGATTACATATAATCTCCGAGGAGAAAAGTACATACACATGATTTAGAGAGAGCGATATTAAACATGCAAGGATTAATAACGGTAAAAATTCACTTTGTTTACAGTTGCGTGAAATGATATTAATAATTAAAATTTGTAAATTTCAATTAATAATTCACGCTCTTTAAGCTTGGAAACAAATTAAAATGTAATTAAGGAAACAAGGAGCGAGTTTTTCTCCGTCTTAAAAGCACGGTGTTTAAAAAATAATTAACAAAATACAAGAACTGGCATTGTGCTTACTATTTCAACACATCAAAAATGTCATTTATTATGATTTTAATGGATTTTACTATATTATTGTCAAACCATGACATCTAGAGATCGAATGATTGCATGGATTTCGCTCATCGTAAATACATGTGAGAATATGGAATTGTATGTAAAATTAGATAAATGCGGCGAAGGAATTTAAGGGTCGACGGGTTGCCAGTAGATTATGATTTCTATTTCGGAAAGGGAACTTTGGTTTTTTCCACACTGGTCCCGACGAGGTAATGACGCGACCTCAGGCTTCGTAACAAGATGGGCGTGGACACGACCGCGAGCTGCGAGCCTCCGCCCACACACCGCACAGTGGGTACATGCAACACCAAAGACGGAACGCCAAATAGTAATTTACTGCACAAGACGATAAAGAGATTTTTAATTGGTTATTTAAGGTTACATCAACATCTAGGTCATTAGCGACCACTATTGGTGTTAACGGTATGGTAACTATGAAGATGAAACGATATGGTGGTGATAAGGGGTGAAAGGACAAACACAAATACAACCATGCCGAGGCAGGACTCGAATTCGAGATTACTACGACACTACTGCCTTAGCGATCTCGGCCACCGAGCCAACAAAGAGATTCTTTGTATAAGTACGTTATATATTTTTTACTTCACGAGAGACAATAGAGTGAGCTATATGTGTCAAGTAATTAAAGTATCTTTATCGTTGTATAAACTCTTTGATTTTTTATTCAAATATTTAATAAAATAAAAAATAAAAAATATGTTGGCTATGGAAGAACAAATACTTTGCTGCAACACCGTTAGGTGTGCGTGTGCCCCAGTCTCTAGAGCCCAAGAGAAAATATATAAAACTGTTAACACCTATAGGCGATAAAGAAGAACTGTATCAACATTTATTGGCCTATTGATTCTTGAACAAATAAATGCGATTCTGACTTTCCCTCCTCTTCCTTCACCTCAGTCATCCCTTCTTTTTATTTCTTCGTATTTTACGTACGTTCTGTTTTCTTCTTCTCGTCTTCCCTTTTTTTCGTAATCTAGCTTACAAAGAGTGTACACGTTATGTAGAAAAAATATACAATGCTTCAAAAGCCCATTCCTTTATTTGAACGAAAACCATTTTGCGGGTCTCCGTCACCGAAAAAGTATTTTGTTGAAAACGCAGCCGTTTGTGAACAACAGTACTTCCAGCACATTACACACGAATTTTTCCATTTTTATGGCCGGAGCACTATCGCATGGCAAATTTTCAGATCAAAGTTCTAATTTAAGATGCAATGTATTTCTGGACACAAATTATGGACATTAATTCTGAATAAAGTTTCTCGTAACAGTTTTGTATTCTAAATGAAATCAAAACGGCGAATTTTTAAAAACGCTTAAATGAAATCCTCTCAAGAACATCGCCAAGCTGTTTCCAAAACTTTTCGTACGAGTATATAAATTTGACTCTTCTATGATGCCCTGACTTCATTTCAAGTAAGTTATTCCAGGGGGAAAAATGAGAAAAAATGGAAAAATGTACGTGTTCTTTGATAAAACACAGCTTCTACAATGTAAATGCTATAAAAAGAAAACTATTCCGTTTTATTTGAAAAGATATCTAAATTTTATATTCTACGTTTTCTGTAGGAAGTTAATTTTGAGGTATTTGTTGATTAATGACTGCGTGAGCAATGGTATTTAAAGCTAGCTTAACTTTCGAGTTCACAAAGCTAACGCGAGGAAGAGTTTCAGTTCCTCTCCTCCATTGACAGAGCTGAAGATGGTTTCGCATCACCTTTCTTTTGTCTTCAAGTGCATCTTAGAAAATGCACTTCTGATTTTCCTATTTCTGTCAGATGTTAAACGTTTTAAGATTTATCACGGAGAAATATTGAAGTATAGAGTGATTTAACATTTCGAAATTTACTTTTCCTCACACATTAATATGTTAAAATAAGTCTCATACCTACCAATTTCAACCAGTAAATTTTAATTTCTAAGCTGCAATAATAAATATTTCAATAATTTAAAATTCCTTAGCAAACAATATTTATTTTCAATTATGAAGGAAGAAGACATGCTGATGTGTAGTTTTATTAGGAATTGTTGCATGTGTATACACCATTTATTCATGTTCTGACATATTTACACGCATTTCTTATACGCCAACCTGTACTGTCTATCACTCTGCAATAAAATTAAGTTGTATATATCAGATTAGTAATGTTTAATTTTTTTCAGATTTATTTTCAGTACTAGTTACGCGAGATAAAAGCTTCGAAATCAATTTGAATTTTTGTGTCTTGAAGGATGAAGTATGCGAAAACAGAGTCTTTCAACACTACCCCATGCGGCGTGCTCATCACAAATTACAGCAACAACAACAATAATATTAATAATAATAATAATAATAATAATAATAATAATTATTATTATTATTATTATTATTATACTAAGAATAATAGTAATAGTAATAATATTAAAACTAAAAATAGTAATAATAATCACTGCAGGTTGAGAGGGGCTGTGAAGGGCGCCAGGTCTTCCGTCTCACCACATTCAATCTTTTCAGGCCTCAGTGAAAAAGCCCGTTACCGTAAATCCATTCTGAGTGCTTGGGCCCTCTGTCAGGGAGCGCCCTACCGTGGTCAGTCGTGGCGAGGCGGGGCGGGCGCGGCGGGGCGGGGCGCGGCGCGGCCGCCACCTTGCGCTCGCCGCCCACCCGGCCAAGCGCCGGCCCCGCGTTGAGTGATTGATGGCCGAGTTACGAACTGACTCAATCCCCTCTAATTGTAAGCCGCGCGGAGCACGCGGCGGCCGACGAGTGGGAGGAGGAGAGAGGAGAGAGGAAGAAGGCGGGAGGCGCGTTAAGGAGAAGGGGCACTTTGAAGTGGAGATAAAGAGCTCCATGCGAAAGACGAAGCGTGAATAATGGGCTCGCGCAAAAGGAATGCTCTTTGATGTGTAAAGATGTCGTTTGCTTACATTTTTCAGGCAAGTGAACAGTGTACGATGCGAACACAATGCAAACAGAATACAAGAAGATGTCATAGACACACAAACGCACCAATTGTCATCTTTTCTATTTTATTGATATAATTATTGGAACGTTTTTCGGTTGGGGGAATAAATTGTTCAACAATATTGACTTTTGAACACTGTGGAATGATTTCGTTTCTAGGAATCAAATTTTTCAAAACAGTATTTAAACTAAACCGTAAAAAAAATAAATCCGAGATGGATTTTTTACGTGAAGTAAAGTATCCACAGACGTCTTGCGAACGGTTAATATCACAGTGGTCAGAATTTGTAATATGTGAATCACTGCAAAGGTCATTAGAGAGAAACCTGGGGTGAACAATTTTAGTTGAAGAGGTGAACGCAAACGTCTCGGGGTGAAGGAAATCGTTAACATTTAACATTGCTTATAGTACTCCAGTTAAACGAATCAAATACATAATCGAACAAGTCGGTATTTCCGACTGAGAAATAAGCAATTAAATGCTGACGATAAATTTAATTTCGCATGGTATGACCATTACATATTTTACTGGAGCCAACTGAAACAGTTTTGTCTTCCCGATGATTTGACAGCTGTCTCGACGGAAGTCTACTGATGCATTCTGATTTGGCATATTTTTTGGAATTTCGGACGACGAAATTTTGACAAACATATACCGAGATCATTTTTGCGAGTCTCCAATAAGATAGTCACACACATTAAAAAGATTACATCTCACATAAATGAATAATTATTATATTATATAATTATCGTTATTATTATTATTTAATAATAGTAATAATAATAATTATAATAATAGTCGAATGGGAATTTCGATTTTAAATTATTCAGTATTTAAAAGGAAATGAACGAAGCGAAATTATCATATTTATATTAATTAGTTATTTTCATGAGCAGACTTTCTTTTTATTTTGAATAGGTTTGTCAAAAATTGGAATGTCTTTTATTCTAACATACTGCTGAAAGGAAGCTAACGATTCCCTTTCATTCAAATTCTTTAGGAGAACCTTGCATTACTATTTCATTTATTCCACTTGTAAACCGACTCCTTAATAAAAAATAAGTGAATTATGATATAATGTATGTAAAGAGCCAACCGAACTTATTCCGAACCTAAAGTTGAAGGAAGAGCACATTGTAAATATCACATGGATATCTGATCGCGTCGGTGCAACTAGCAGTGCAGTTGTCGACCTCAAGTAGCCTTTCTTTATCGGTACCAAACACCCGGGCGCTTAGGGGCGGCTCTGATTTAAGTGTGGTAGTAGGTGGTGGGTCAGTAGATGCGGGGGAAACGAAATGTTTTTTGTGGTGACTGATATTTCCGGACACATTAACTGTTACAGTCATTGGTCCCGTTAGCGTAGTGAATGTTCTATGCTTGGAGGAGGCTGTGTTCCTCCCCTGCTGGCTGGTGAGATATGGTGCCGACCAAGACGTCGGCTTGCGAGAGTTTCCTTCTCCAGGTATCTTCCCCAACGTGACACCGCCACACCGAGATAGGCTCCGAGCTCCCGAATGGTCTTCCAACTTGAGTGGTAATGAAGTGCAAGCAAGTGTGTGTATGTAAAAGGAAAGGATAGAGCAAGGATGAGGAAAAGATCGCGCTGTCCGTGAACTTTTTTTAAGTACTGCTCCGACATTCACCTGGTATTGATCAGAGCTACACCCGGCCGGTGCGCCCAGCTGGAATGGGAGGGGCTGCGAGTCGCCTCCCGAAGACAACAAGCACCCAGCAGACACTCTTCCCACGCCTCGCGGGGGATGGAGGATGGCCGCACTGGCGTCGCGGTTGCAGCCAGTGCTTCGTAACGCCGCTGCAGCGTTGCGTCACGGAATCTCAGAGGCATTTGTTCGGGCGGAGGGTGATGGATAGGCTTGCGTGAGCGCGCTGGCGGCGGGCATTAGGATCTGTCCGGGATTATCCCCCGGTCACTGAGTCATGGGCTGGGGCACTACGAACATTCTTGAGAACTCTGATGTCTAGACGGTTATTTTCTTGGGAAGAGGACAAAAGACAGAAAATGTTGGACTATTTTGAAAATAGCTCTTGATAATACATTACGTTTTATAAAATTAAACTCCAAAAATTTCGTGCGTTAGTGGGTACATGGGCAAAGTGGTCTATAAAGAGAGATTGAACGAGAGTATGAATAAGGAAGTGATTCTGGGTCTAATAATGAGTGAATGATAAACGAGTCTGAATGGAACGACCTGTGAGTACCCATTCAATGACAGTGTGAAAGAGTGAGCGTGGGAGTGAGTTAAATTTTGAGAGGTGACTGTGAAAATAATGTTTTCCGTGTATTTAATGCCATAAAAGTGTAATATTTTGTGTGTGTAGAGATATACAAATATACACACATATTATATATATATATATATATATATATATATATATATATATATATATATATATATACACAAACACACGTGCAACATTTCTAGCAGAATACTTTTTAACGCCTTCCCTCTAGAAATCTAAGAAACTCTGAAGAGAACCAAATACTTCCTCGATCAGTACGTCGAAATCTGCGTTCCTCTGCTAGGAAGTTACAAAGATTTATCTTTCTAACACAGTGCTTACACTATAGGAAAGTGGATCTATCGCGTCTTTCATCATGAGCAAATTCCGAGAGCTTTAATGTAGCCTCTCAGGAAAGCTTACGCATTTGCGTTGTAGTGAATTTTTACTACAATGAAGACATTCATTACATCGAAACAACGATAATGGATTGTACCTTGCCATCATACAATATATTTCTTAGAATCAGCACCCAACAAAATAGTAAGTAATTAAACCTTCAAGTATATGAATTCATGATTCATATATAAACTAATGCATAAATTTAGGCTCTGATTGGACTGGCAATTATACCGATAAGCAACAAACAATTTTTTAATAATGAAATAACTCACTTCCCAATTATATTAATAAGATTTCCACGGTATAAAAGTATTTTAAAAATTACTAACGATTCCTCTTAATAGCTTCACTAATTTTCGAGAAGCGTGTCCTGGCGATATTATTATTCTGATTTTATTACAAAATTAATTTACAATTGTAGAAATAAACAAATTAACAATATTTACTTCTATCTGACGAGTGTTCTAATATTAAACATGAGAGTTATATTAAATAGTAGAAATTTCGTGGTGGTAGCATATATCTTGTGGTAACCATTATGTGAGTTACGAAATAATCAACCACAACAATAACAGTTATAATATTTATCACATCCCAAAGTTATCTCTCGGGAAACAGTTTTCCCATCTTCAGTGATTTTGTAACATGGAGAATGAAAGGTGAGAGAATAACATAAAGTTTGGAGGAATAAAAGAAATATAGCAAAAATTCGAGATAAAAATAGCTAAATAAAAAATAATAATAACATAAATAAATTAAAATTAAAATTTTGTGAACAGTAAATAATTTTCATTTTTTATTTATTTTCATTTTTAATTACTTTAATATTATTTTCATTTTGTCATATTTATCTCGTATTTTTTCATATTTCTTTTATGCTTCCTTAATGGTATTTTCTCATATTTCCTTCTCCGCGTTATAGATCCTCTACAGATGGGAAAGCGATTGACAAAAGTGTCAATACCACCATGAAACTTAATTTCGATTGTCAAGTGCATAAACTACTTAAACGTGAGAAACGTGTGAATTTCATGTCCAACATTTCTCTAAAATTCGGAATCTTGTTACCTGACGATCTCACCTCGAAGACATGAAATGAACTTTGCATTCCCGCATCTCACGACACGTGGTCACTGTACACACTACCTGGGCGTACGTATAGGTGATGTATCACCTACACAGTATATTTCTGATCAAATGTATTTTTTCAGTAATAGTTATTAAAAGCATTAGACCTTCATAGAAACAGTAACGGACGCGCCTGGAACATAAAAACGAAGGCGATGTTTGAGAAAGAAGCAGAAAAAACAATAAGAAATGGTACATGATCTTGGCTGTCCGGGTGACGCCGCTTTGAAAGCTGTGTTGCCGACGTTTCGATCATCTTATCGTGATCTTCCTCAGGGCTGATCGAAACGTCGGCAACACAACCTTCAACGCAGCGTCACCCGGACAGCCAAGATCATGTTCATGACTCTGACCAGGGAAGCCTACGACATCACTTAAGAAATAGAACAATTTTTAGACAGCCACTAGTAATAGCGGTTACTTTTAGAACATGTATAACGTGCCTAAACGTTCAATCTTAGCCTAGCGCTAGAAGATTTCAAATATTCAGATAAAACTGAGAATACAACAAAGAAAGCAAAATACTTTCGTCTGATCGCATCAGCTACTACTGCCCTTAATGTTACCCAGTACTGAAATATGTGATTTGTATACTTGTATTAAAATAAAATGAAAGTCAGAAAATGTGTAAAAATTAGTGCATGACAAAGGTGATAAAAGTGATTTTATTTTGCTCACAGGATTGCGCCTTTCGGCATATTGGTCTCGTGTTACAACATTTTCTACTCCTAAAATCAAATGTCACTTTTACCACTCGTGTTATAAATAACTGTTATCTGAATACGAGTACTCACACGTCATCTTTAGCCACAATTCATTTGTTTCCATTTCTCTTCGCGGAAGACGGAGTGTTAATTTCCCTTAAAGACGCTGGTCGTTGAGAGTGGCTTTTCGTCCCACTGTTTGGTTGACTTATGTCTAATTAATAGTACGAGTAAGTACGAGTATATTATTACAATACAGACCCAAAAACACGGAGCTGAGTTCTTTCATTAATTATTTCCTATTTCAGGGCGTTAAGAGTGGCTTTTCGTTCCCCTGGTTGGTTGCCTTATGTCTAATTAACAGTACGAGTACATTATTACAATACACACCCAGAAAATGGAGCAGAGTTCTTTGATTCATTATTTCGTATTTCAGGGCGCGTCAATTGCTATGGTAATTGCTCTTGTAAATGTAGTGCATGTTTTTATCTCCGGCGGTGATGATGATCTTCGCCAATTGGAGAGTGATATTCCACGCCGACCTACACATTGTCTTGCAGTACTTTTCCATCCCAAGTACTACTAGTATTTCCCACCAGCGAGGCACCAACCCTGTCGGAACACGCTCCAAGCTCTCGACTGGTCTCCCAACATATGTACTAGTGTAGTGCATGTAAATGTGCAAGTAAGGGGTGAAGATAGGACGAGGAAAATGAAGGGGAAATCGCGCACGGCCTGTGATTTGTTTGTTAGGGTGCTTCTCCGGTATTCGCCTGGTGCTGATTGGAGAATCCACTGAAAACTACTAACGAGACCAAGCGGCCACTAGAATTCTCCTCCAGAAAGCGACTGAATTGGACCTGACGTGCCGAAAATCCTGCCGCCTTTGGAAGTGGAACCCTGGGACCTCCTGGTCAGAGGCACCGCAGGGACATCAGTTGAGCCACCTCAGATGTTGGAGCTCCGTTGTGTCTGCTCCCTCCGCGAGGCGGCGACGGGACTTTTCCCAACCGCGAGGCGCCGCCCTCCTCCCCCGGTGAGTAATGGCTTCGAATATATTTATTGAGCGGCTCATCCATATTTTGCCCATCCATACACGAAATATATTAACGAGTCTTCCCCCCAGCAAAGCGGGCTTTGCGGGCGCGACGCCGGCGACGACCTCTCCGCGCCCCAAACGCGCCGCCACCGGTTCCTGCGCTCGCAAATTACGAGGATGCGACGCGTGATTAAGTAGTAAGTGGTACTCCACGTTGCTGCCTGCCAGCCCTCGGCGGTGGCGGTGGCGGTGGCGGCGGCGGCAGGAGGCATTGACATTGCGAGATTCGAATAACGAGCGCTAATGTACAAATGAAAGCACGGACCAAATAGAAGGACAGTACTCACGGCAAATCATGTCACAGTGGGATGAAAAATTACCGCGCAGCCAGGAGGAACTGGAATGGAGCACTCACCTGCAACAAGAAGAGAGGCGATTAAGTACTAATACGGCTTTTTAAGAAGTATATACTCAATGAATGTCACGATTCTTATATACAGTTGAGATATTTCCAGTGGTTGAAAGACTACAACGTATTAGGGAAGTAATTGTATGTAAGAGGGTATACAACTTTACTTCAATAATAATCCTAGTAAATCCACTGATTTTATATAAACTATAAAAGAGACAACAACGATTTAAGATACTTCACATCGTGTGAGCTAAGGCATCAAGAAGCCCGTTTTAGAAATAACTAGGAAAAGTAGTTATTAGTCAGAGCGAGAAGGGAGAAATTCGTAAATAATAAATGGAAGATGATGAAAAGGTAATGCGGATATTTGAAATTAAATATTTAAAAATAATTACTCTATAAAATTGAATATAAATTTCTGGCAATACATTCCAGAATATCCATTAATATAAACTGTGTAGCCTAATTGAGAAATTATTAAAAATACATAGTTATTATAACATATTTGATTACCACATTCGGACAGATTTTCAAAATTTGCCGATAACGGAAGAAATGATGGGTCGAAATGTTCATAAATTCCCTCAATTAAAACACCAGTATTAATTTTTTGTGATTAAATTATCAAAACGAAAATAAAAATACAGACTGACAACTTAACCTAGCATTAACTTGACATATTCCTCTCACTTCGTAGTTCGTAAAATATTAGAACATTATCTGATGATGAATATGATAATGATAGTGGTGATAAATCCAATATTAAATAAGTAATATAATTTAGAATCTGCTTACTAATTGAGAAATGGGCATGAGCAGTTAGTACATTTTCACAATTTGATACTCAAATATAATGTAGAGAGGATACTTAAGATCTAAGTCTAAATCAAAGCTTGATGTAGGAACATTGGGTTATATAATTTTTTTTCAAGAATGTACTCCTAAACTTCTTTTCATAAATAATAAAAAAAGCACTGTAGTATATAAACAATATAATAATATCGTAATAATCGTAATAAATCGCAATAATCGTAACTGAATGATTGAAGTAACAGCTTAGCAAACGAACACACAAGACCACAGCTTAACACAGTAAAACAACGCACAAACCAAAATACATTTTCCATCCGGTGAACACAGTTATCAGTCACTTCCCCAACTCGCTTCACCCACGACGCACGTTTTGCTTGCATCCGCGCTGACAGCCGAAGAGCTCTGTGCATCTCCTCATTAATAAAGGGCTCCACGGTCCCTCACGTCGGGAGCCGCCGGCTTACTGCGGCATTTTCACTTGCCCTTTGGCCGACTCCGGATGCACCATGGACCCACTCGCCCCAAATCCGACGCGCTCGGAGAATCTTCATTAATATTACAGAACGCCACACAATCGCATTAGAAACACACACCTAGAACGAAGTCCAGCTCTCCAAACGAGCCGGCCGATTAACAGAATAATAAAAATAACTCCAAAACCCACAGCGGCGAATATCGAGTTAGGTCGTTCCACCCGCATGAGCAGAACCACCTGGATTCACGAAAGGGAAATGTGCTCGGTTTACGGAAATCCTTTTTTTGAAATTTCCTCCCTGCATCACTCCATCCCCTCTTCAGCATACTGGACACGCTGTCACGTACGGGCTTTCACAAAGGATGCGAAGAATCCACTGCACGGAATAGTTAGAGTGTAATTCCGGCGTCCACAAAGCTCACTCTAACATAATTATTATTTCTGTCCTGTACGCCGGTTGGAGAACATTGATAAAAATGTTTCCATTTTCGTTTACAACGAAATTTGTGTTATATCTTTCTGCGCTTTACGTAGGTCAGTAAAAGGAAATAATACTAGTTATATCTTTAATTTGTATGCGAGGCGAGAACATCGCCCCTGGCTAGCTGGAAAACTGAAACCAGGCGGCGGCTATGGTTCATAATATTTGGAAACCTGAACTAGGTTTCGAAAATACAGACTATCATGGCAAAATATCCATTTAGTTGAATCACCGTTCCACTAGATATCGATTCTATTCATATTCGACTGCAGCAAATGCAGGGGGAGTAAATAACTGTTATCAAATACTTCCATAGAAACACACTTCAGATGATTTGGATTATCGAGTCAGCAACATCAAGAAAATTACAAGTGACTGATGTCATTTTTTTCTGAATTCAAAAATATCTTTCTTCAATAAAAAAGTAGTTTTTAATGTACAACTGTTGGACTCAAAATTTTGTCTTTTCTTCGTAATTCAGGGCTTAAGATGTTCTCTGACCAAAATATTATGTTGCTCATATGAATATTAAAGATTCGCTCTCCAGCTTTACTTGCTCGTTACCCTGAGTTTATTGAAAAAATGCACTTTTAAAAATTGACGAGAATTTGAATTCAAGACGTGGATGTATAGAATACTAAAGTATTAAAATCACTTAAGAATGCTTCAAAACACATGTCATTATCTTTTACTTTAACGATTCTCAGTATTTTTGAAGATCAGTGTGTTTTAGTTACAACGTATTTACGTGTTAATTATAACTCCTAACGCCCACATTTTCAACCAGAATTATTTTTCTTTTCAATATTTAAACTACATTAGACTTTTAATTCATTGAATATTGCGCCATTACGCACTATTGTATTGTTCAAGAAATAAACAATACCTTTTAATTATATAATTACTAATTTAAATAAGCCCCACACGTTAACTATATTTTGCCTAACATTTTTTTCGTAATAATTCTGTCGTGCATGACGTAATGAAAATTTAATTGTAATTAATTACTTTCTACATGATCAATCATAAATGATATTTCACCGCATCTGTTTTATTTCTTCACAGCTGTTCCCGAATCCCATCGCTGTGACAAAGTGAATTTGCATTTCAATACTCGGCATAATTAAATACTTTATAAAAACTGTTTGCAATTCTGTCAAACGCATGGTCGGAGCGAATTTCCAGTACAATATTGCTATATTTCAATCATATAAAATAATACTTTATGGCTGTGAACCGTAGATAAAAGAAAGTACAGGTTCAAAAAAAGGGAAGTTCTCTAGAAGTAGAAAATTAATCTAATTCTGATGTTAATCTTTTAACCTCTGGAAAATCAAATGCCTTTTTACACTTTTTTACTAGTACTACCATAATTCAAGCAATATTATTTAGTGTGCATCATAACTTATACGCGATATTCTAATGAAGCTATTTCGCTATTAAAAGAGAATTAATAGGAACAAAAACCTTAAGGGAACTCGTTTTTAAAGATTATTATTCGTTCCAATTACAGACACAGTCGCTTCGTAAAACAATAATGTAATTTTATGACATTTGCTGATTTCGACTATCGTTGGTCATTGCAATTCAAGTTCTTAGAAAATCACATATAAAGCTGTGTGATGAAAGTCAATTATCGAATAAAAAAATAAAAAATGTGAGTTAAAAAATGCATAAACTTAGATATAGTTTCCCTGCCATTGCTGAGCGTTGAGCTTAACAATATGATCTATTGATAAATATTTTATGCACTCTAAATTTTTCGTTGTGGTATCAAAACATTACATCAATATAATTTAAAGTAACATCAAATTTTGTTTTTCAAGTCATTATGTTACAATATTGTTAAACACATAATGTGAAAGTGAGAAGTGAAAGTTTTTCGAGGTGGACGTACTACCATAATATTTTCTAAACAACATCCTTCCCAGTTGAGATTAACGAATTTCCATTTCCTTACCAGACCACAAGGTGAAAACTGATTTGTCTTGAACTGAATTGATATTCAGGTGACATCCAAAGCATCAATTAGCAGTACCAAAATCAAAACTGAATTATGGGTTGTTTTTTTTCGTTTTCAGAAGGATACGTAGTTTCTTTATAATTTCATTTTTTAAATGAATGAATAACATTTTTAATAATAAATTTTAATAATAATACCTTCATTTTCTCAATTGTGATGTTTTATCAGTATCAAGCATTTTATCAACATCAAATGTCAAGCATACATATCAGTACCACTTATGAAAAATGTATTTACCTAGTTAATCTCGTAAGGTCATTTCATTGCAGAGTAGCTAAACGGAAGGAATTCATGAAATGTATTTAACTCTCCAAGCTTTCATATACTTTATCTATCGTAACAAAGGCTTCACTGTGAGTACAGTTCTGGATGCAAACACCTACTCGTAGCCGGCGGCGCTAGCTGAATTCGTATACTACGCTCCGTGAAGTCACGAAGGTTAAGCGATTCGAGACTCGCGGGTTTATGGTTGGGTGACCGACTGGGAACCCCGGGATCTAACGGCGTCGAGCCCCTGGCCGAAGGGATGAAAGGCACTGACTGAGTGCGACTTGACAAATATAGTAATTATTCAGTAAAGTAATTAAGGATTACTCCACGAGAAAACGCTTAACGCCCAACAAGGGTTAAGAGACGCGTTGCATCGACAATGACGCAACAAATTTTTAAAAAATTCTTTTGATCGTTTCAAGATGCAGCGTTTAGAATATTTACGCATCCCTATCACATTTTTGGTCAGTGCAAGCGACAGCAACAGAATGCAAGAAAGAAAATCAGGGACTGCAAGAGAACGAGAGAGAGGGGGAGGGAGGAGAAGGAACTTTATAGCGAGAGGAGGAGGAGGAGGAGGAGGAGGAGGAGAAGAAGAAGAAAATATACGAAACGTGAGTGTGCGGATCCAAAGAGCTAAAGACTGCTTTAATGGGAAATCGAGATAACAAGTGAATAAGAGGGAGAGCCAGAGAATGAGAGTAGGATGGAACCAAGGAAAACGAGAGAGTAAGGATAAGGAGTGAGAGAAAGAAAGTATAACAGTTAACAATGCGAGAACGAGTCAGTAGTGAGATAACGAAGGTGCGAGTAGGAAGAGAAAGGAACAGAGACCGAGTCCGAAGCAGTGGCACGGGGAGGGGCGGAGGAGAAACGGCGAAGAGACGGCGGGGTATGCTAATTCGCCTGCCCTCTCCGCCTCGCCTGAGACGCCGCGCCGGCGCTTACGAAACGTGCCTCTCGTAAATCCCGCGAAGATCTCCCGTCGGGTAACAGGAAATGCGTTTCAGCGTTATACGCGACGGAATGTAGTCGGGGCCTCGCGGTACGGTGCGCTCTCTTTGCGAAAACAGGCAGCGCCGCGAGGACGAGATTCGTCGACACTCCATGGAGACCAGTCGATCCAAGGAACCGGCTTAGGTGGCTCAGGGCAGCAATTGATGTCACAGCAGTGCCGATGGCCGAGAGGTTCTAGGGTTCGAGTCCCGACAGCGGCAGGATTTTCAACATTAGATACATATTTATGTCTGATACATCTGTCTGTGTGTACTGACGCAACAGCTCTTGACAGGGCCAAGGCCTACCAATGGCATCCCAGGTTTCGGGGATCGTGTGATTAGCACATAGACATCCCTACACTGTATTCTGGTCTTCACCACCTGAGGAGTGATCTTTCTCATCGACACACAGCTGCAAGTACTGGGACATTGGAAGGAAAGCGCTCATTATACCGCGCGGATCGGGAATCGAACTAGGGATCACTTCATGGAAAGCGAGGACTCTGACTAGTGAGCTACCCGTGGGGCGACCATTAGCTACATAGCCAGGTCGAATTCAGTCGCTGCCTGGAGGTGAAATCTAACGGCCGGCTGTTCTGACTAGTTGTTTTCTGTGGTTTCTCCGATCAACACCAGGCGAATGCCGCAGCAGTACCTTAACAAACAGGCCATGGATTGCGTGCGAACTTTCCTTTCTCTCCCTTGTCCTATCATCTCCTTTAGTTACGTACTTAAATGCACTACACTGTTAAATATGCAGGACAACTAGTCGAGAGTTAAGAGCTTGTTCTGACTGGGGTGATGCCCCGCTGGTGGGAGATACCTGGGTGGGAGATACCTGGGTGGCGAAACCACCAACCGACGTATGGGTCGGCGCGGATCTCACTACACAGCGGAGGAAGATCTCCGTCACATCCCGAGGAAAATACATCCAATCCACTTACAGAACGGATGACTTTAGCAGTTGACGCGCCCGGAATCACTAATCAATCAATTCATCGATCCAAAAGGATGGCAGAGGAATTGTACTACCGCTGTCGATCATGATCTATAATTTTCAACCACTTCTGAAAGAAATGGGAACTCTTATTTGAAAAGAAAATATGTATACAAAAACTTCGACGTATTTGAAAATGGAGAAAACGTTAACTGTAGAAAGAACAGCATGCAAACAACGAACTTGTAACAAAGTAGCATAGTTTTGTGGCATCGAAATCCACAAAGATGCTGAGAGACGAGGAAATCGATTGCACAATGACCTAAATGTTTTTTGAGGTGACGCCCTTGCGATTTCAAGACTTGCGCCCTTGAGTTGCGATTGCGATTGCGATTGCGATTGCGATTGCGATTGCGATTGCGCCCACGCGTTTTTTCTTTGATACCTTTGTTTAATTGTAAGTTTTTTCATTCTTCCGCACGTTGTTTGAAATTTTGAATTGTGAATGAATTTGGCGCCTTAATGGTCTGGAAGAGACCGTCAACTTTCTTTTTGCCCATGAGTCCTAGATTTTTAGCAACAAATTTTATAATTAATTCATTATTGAATCCTTAACATAAGTGTAATTGCAAATAGTATTTATCTTTTTGATGTAATGACCTCATGGAAGAGGAAGAAAACCTGCGCTCATTTCTGCCAAACATACAAGAACATGGTCCAATAAGTTGAAACCCCTTTATTACGTAAAAATTAAGTTATTTACAATAGCATATAAGACAAAAATTATTAGTACTGAGATGATTGCTCTTTAAACATTTTTTTTTACTTATTTAAGGACGCTTTTCAACTAAGGTAATACAGCAACCACTGTAAGTAACAGTGGTTAAAACGGTAACGGTTTACGGATACACACAAACATCCATGCCCCGGGTGGGATTCGAACCCGCGACTCTTCAGGCACTGGGCAGCTGCGGCTCATCAGCTTTAGTGACCTCGCCTATTCAGGCCGACAAGAATACTTTTGTGCAACCAAGAATAAAAAAATAGGCAGCTGCTATTCAAAATGTCGTGCTTCTGTTGATGCTCAGAGTGTGACAGATTGAATAATTTCTGTAGGAAAGTGTGCTTTATTTTATAAGTATAATATATAAAAATCCATAAAAAACATAGACGTAAGTAAAGGAATTTTATTTTTCCGTTAGTATAGATTTCTTAATAAATTTAATTAGAAAGTGAGGGAAGTAGATCGGGGCTTTGGTTTATTTATTTATTTATTTATTTATTTATTTATTTATTTTACGTCAAAAAAAACAGTTAAAAACTGCGTATGACGTGCTAAGGGGAAAAGTGAATTGTGTGCACATTTTAAAAATTCTGTGATCCCTACACTTAGTCATATACTACTTAAATTTTGAATTTTGAAAGGGAGAAAAAAAACTCCCATGTAATAAAATCTATTTTCAAGGATAAATAAGCAATAAATTTTGTATTTTGAAAGGGAGAAAAAAAATGAACAAAAAAAACTCCCATGTAATAAAATCTATTTTCAAGGATAAATAAGCAATAAATTTTGGCTCTTATTACTTCCTGCCGCGACATGGAAACGATAATTTGAATAATTGTATTTCCCACTGAATTCTAGAAGACGTGCACAGAAAATGAAGTTACATTTATGTCCAGAAACAAAACAAGGGGCCATCTCAGCATTTGCTCAATGGATCAGGGAAACTGGACGAAAACCTGATCGAGATGGGGGTCATTGACCCGGAAGCTGTGTTACAATAGTTGTTACAGGTTGTTTATACTCATTTATACAGTCAAAATGGTAATTAATGCATTATGTATCATTGTTAAAATTAATGTTACTTTTCTTGTGATGCTCAGTATAGTCTCTAATTGTATAGAAACAGTTATGCAGCAGAAACGATTTCACTTGGGATTTAAACTTTTCTATTGAATTTAATCGTTTAATGTCATCTGGTTAGCGACACGCTACGGCAGGCATGACCATGTGAAGCGAGAACGCGCAGAAGTAGATACAAATAGGCGAATGGGGTGGTAACAGGTTGGCACAACAGATTTTTACGAGCAAAGGCCTACCAGCGGCCATAGGTTGAGGGGTACGTGAAGTTAGCACATGACGATCCCTACGCTGTATCTCTGGTCTTCTCAAACTCAGACGTGAGCTTTCTCATCGTCACACAGCAAAGGATAAAGGGACAGTGCAAGGAAAGCGCAAAGTTAATTTTTGCCCCGACCGGGAATCGAACTCGGGATTGCGCCGTAGAAAACGAGAATGGTAACAAGTAGAATTGTGAAAAATGAATACCGGAGTAACGCGGGACACTGAAGTTAGAAAATTGTAGATTTGAGTGTTCTTCATGTATTATTCTAAACACGCGAAGGAAGTGCAGGTATTGGTGTTAGTTTGAAGCGTCTTTACGCATACCTCAAGCCACGCCTTTTAGACTAGGTATCTAATTGACGGTTATGATAAATGCCAGAGAAATGCCGGGATTCTTAAGCTAGTATCTAAAAAAATTAATATTTCATCACATTCACTATACGATCCAAGTAGAAATGAAAATAATTCAGGTCATAAATACATAATCTACATCACTAATTTCGTATATACCGAAGCATAAATTGACGGAAAGATAAGCAGCCTCTGACCATGTCAGTGTGAGAGGTGTCAGTGGTTTCGTTACTTATGAGAAAGACTGAAAAATATAACAACAATGAAAAAGTTTACATTTTGACTTGAAAATGCAAATATTTGATTATGTTAATTTATAATTTCTCTTTCCTAATGGTATGACTGTTTTCTCATATCCAGTGAGCCTCTGCTGAAAATATTCGATGTCATGCATCTAGGAAAAAAGCAGCATCTGTATTCACGTGCACCGTTTCAGTCAATTTTTGCTGCTCCCGGACGCCTTATGCTGCTCCGGGACTCGATGTGTGCAACGATATGGATTAATGACAGTAGGAAAGGGTTGAGAAACCAGTTCAATCACAAGGGGTGAGAATACATAACTAATAATACAGCCAGGAAAAGTACCTTAAATTGCCAACTAACAAGCCTCCGTGTTGTGACTGACACTATAATGGGAGGCGCGGTGTATGACGCTTCTCCACTAGGCTGAGCCTTGGCGTCAAGGAAACAACAGAACAATAACAGCCGCAGCTGCAACCGCTCTATAACCATGATCAAACGTGCGCACGCAAGCCACATCAAGGGCGCCTGAATCAGCAGCCTCTGCCTCATGTGATGTTCAGAGTACACGGCGGTTGCGGATGCGGTATATGTAGGAGTGTCCAAAACTCTCGGGAGACCAGAATCAAATCACAATATGTTTTTATTAATCGTTATTACATTATGTAAATCATTTTGTACATAAATGAACGCAGTTTTGTGGCAGTGAAATGGGCAGTACTTCGTATCTTTACATATGAAAACTGATTAGTTGCTTAATGAACCCCACCTTTGGCCAAACTGACCACTTTGAAACTACGGAAACTCGTAATTAGATAGTAATAGAAAAATGTCTTATTACATTCTCGGTATGAGCACCACTGGAAATAATATGAAGCCAAATAAGATATCAAAAATAATTGATGCAATTCAGATTCATCTATTTATTTCAGCGGGTTTAAGAAAGTACTTAAAATTAATACTAAATAAGTAACACAATATTAATAAATCAAACAATTAGGAGAATAACAAAAAATATTAATCTTCCACAGAAATGTATATATTTACAAAATCTGTTTACACTTGAATAGGAATGCCTCGAAGAATATTACTCTTGAGTCTTTAAATATCAGAAATTTAAAAATACGGTTCATGAATAAACAACAATAAAAAATCTAGACAGTCGAAGTGGGATAAATGCATCAGGAGTCAGAAAACGTTAAATATAGGGCACCTAAGTGAAGACGTAGACGGATGCTCGCAAAAGAGCTTCATTATATGTCAGGGAGGCAGGAGTTTTGGGTGTGAGAATAATATAATATATTATTCTCACAAGAAATTAGATTTCCATGTCTTGGATCTTCTTTCTCACACCCAAAGATCCTGCCTCCCTGACATATAATGAAGCTCTTTTGCGAGCATCCGTCTACGTCTTCACTTAGGTGCCCTATATTTAACGTTTTCTGACTCCTGATGCATTTATCCCTTCGAAGTCTAGAAGATTTTTTATTATCTTTCTTCAAAACAGATCGCAACATTTCTTCGAAAACCACCAATTTTATGATGGTATATAAGATATAAAAAGATTTTATTCCTAAGGGAAAAATAGACCTATAGGTAAAGCTAGAAGCAGAGTATAATGGTATGGAATGAATAAATTAACTCATTCTCGAGTTCCACACTTTTTATTCGTTAACTATATATTGAAAGTAAAAATGTTTAAATATGTCTCTCGTTATTATGTAAACAGACCACACTTTCCTTTCAACCCTAGCGAATTGAAAGCGCTAGAAAAATTCAGCGAATTGTTAATTCTGCGAATTGACCATCCTGTTATCAACAATGAGCAAAACCAACAGATACGTTGGTAATTTTATTAACATTTTAGTAGCAATTTCTACATTTCATTCAATTGCAAAATGTTTGCTTACTTTCACTAATGTTCCCGATTAGTTGGCATGCATTAACATGTAGAATTTGTTCTAAACACTGCCATTACAATAGTTAAACAAGCGACTTTCGTTTGTCACCACAAATATGGTAATTAACGAAACGAGTGTATAAGGAAGGGGATAATTGCATGAGTGGTATATTAAAAAAAAGAGCGACGACGGGAGCGAGTTTTATTTTTTCGTTTCCATTTAAAAATAATTAAAATTTTCAGAAATTCAAACACGTCTTTACCGTCCGAGGCATACTTTTCATGACGTAGTATTGCTTCTGAAAAAGATCTATTTTAGTAGGCCTTGCATTGTTTTCGCTTCCACGAAATATTTGCAAATGGAAGGTACTGAAGATGTTGCGGATAAAATATTAGGAGAAGCTGACAAAGTCATTACAACATTATTTCCCACGAAAAGTAAAGATAGGTATAAGAGATAATACAATATGTTTAAATATTGGGAAAAAACTCGTCACTTCCGACACACTTTTGCTATAGAGTATCTTTCTAGAACTGGTAAACACAACTGTTTTATATGTTGTATAAAACAAATAGTTTATGTTGTTCCAAAAGTCAGCTAGCTTAACGTTTACTTCCCCAATTTAGTATTATTCATTCGTTGTTTATATGTAGTTTTTGTATGTACGTAATCTGTGATGTACTTTTTGTTCATGTTTCATGGCCGACTGCAAATGTCTTGGCTACGTCTGAGTTTCTTAATTAAACGATTTGACTCCTTTTCTGAATTCTGATTGGTAGGTGTGTATATTTAATTGAAGGAATTTCAATTGCACGCATGCTATTAACATAGAGATAATCAATGATTTTTCATGGAATTAATGAGCATAGTTAGTTAACTAAACCAAAAAACTTAATAATAACACATTGGCAACGAATGTGAGGACCCAAATCTAGGCATTTGGAAGCGCCAACTGGTTAAAAACAGTGGAAAGTCTCAAACGAGCGACGTACTTTCACTCAAGATTAAAAATTTAATATTACAATGTAGTCGCATATTATAGTATTAAATCATCAACAATTAAAAGCAGTTTTTTGTGGTCAAGAACCACGAAATAAATTATGGATTACTCAGCTAAAGCTGATGAAAGTAATGAACTTGATAGTAGTTCCAGTAAAACAAGTTGGATATGCATGATCTACTAACTATACGCAAGTACCTCAATTATTTACATCAAGTATGTTTTGAAAGTCCGGGTAAATAGAGGTCATATCAATTTATAAACCTGCAACTCATTTTAGTTGAATACGTTCCATTAAACAAACTTTTTTTTACTTAAAATACATTTCGATTGTCAATACATTGGATAACGTGGGAAATATTGCTAAGCCTATCTATGGTTTTGCACTTCGTTTGAAATGGAAGGCATTTCTTGTTATATGAACCTTTCCTCGCAGCTTCCCCTCTTTTTATTAACCCGAAAACACATAAATTTCTTCGAATACATAATAAGTCCTCTGGGAGATATCTTACTACCAACTCGGACAGGGCTCTGCCTCAACCCGACGACTTTGATACAGCCGCACATTCGCTCGGAATGACTAAACACGTCGTGACACTTCGTCGCATTCTCGTGTTTTCCCAACTGGCGGCGCGTCCTTTAGCAGCGATGTCTATACGAGGGCCACGTCCCCTAAAATTCTCTACGCGACTCTTCCCGAGACATGCAGCAGGCGCGTGGCGGCCAACACGCATTACACGAATGGAGAAGAAAACACACGGAAAAGTCCTTCTGGGAGAGGACGTCTTCAAGAAGGCGCGCGAAACAAGTCGTAACACACATCGTGGAGTGGATGTAAATTCAGCTCTGACAGCCCAGAAAACAAGGCGTAGAAAAGCTCATTGCGTGCGCGTTGGCATTTAACAACGCCAGTCTCTCGGGAGACGTTTGCAGACATATTGCCGACTCCCTCTGTGTAGATCATCCTTAAAGGATGTGGATTACTCGAGAAGATACCGTTACTATTTTAACAACGTTGCAAAAAATACTATTTTAGACAGTAAAAGCTGTTCTTTCAGGGCATGCAGAGCGTGCTAAAAGTTCAATTTTTAGCTAAAAGTAAGACAATGCTCAAGTGTTAGATAAATCTGTGAATGCAACAAGAGAAACAAAATACTTTCATCTATCCGCAACAGCTACAACTAATCTTAATGTATAATTACATGTTTTGTATACTTGAATTAAAATAAAACGAAACTCAATAAGGCTGCCTAAAAATATTGAATTACACACGTGGTAAAATTGGTTTAATTTAGTTTGAAGGATAGCGCTACTCGCTCTACCGACCTCGTGTGGCTACATTTTCTATTCGCAAAAGAAAATGTCAGTTTTATAATTACTGTCATAAATAGGTACTCAAAAACCATCTGAAGATATTGCTTTGTTTATCAGGATTTGCATACTTCCTGCTTCCACGTAAAAGACGAAAATGATCCATCCCCTGAAGATGTGTTTTTTCATTGAGTTTCTCTCATCCGCTCCCGTTCACCTTGTATTAAACTTGCCTTCCAGGTGAGTATTGACGGTTGTAATTTAATGTTTGGAAAATGAATGCTTGGCATCAGGTAGGTTTCATTAGACATTAGCATCAGTTGAGCTTCTAAAATATTATTTTTATTTTATTAAATAATGTATTCCTTTTCTGATTAAATTAAACTCGCGTTTTAAAAATGGTATTTTAATTTTCTTATATTGATTAACTTTGAGTTTTGTTTTTTATTTTACTTATTAGCACAAATAAAAAAACCTCTATACAACGAAAATAAATGCTTAATACTGGTTTATGAAAAAAAGATTGTATTCGATTGCTACGTTTTCCTACACATGTTGACATAAATAATTGCCTTTGTAAATATCATCGTTATATTAATGTTGATTTGATACAAGAAAATTCGAGAGAGAGAAAGAGAGAGACTCAGAGACTCATGGAATAAATACGTATCTCTTGGATTTTTTTAAAATCCAATTCAGGTTCAAGCGAAAATCATCGAACAACTTTATGAAGCGTGCATTGTCACGAATAATCACGACTCGGGTATTATCCACCGAATTGCAGCAGTTGAATGAGTCAGTGGGTATTTATCCCCGGCGCGCCAACTATTTAGGTCATTGGTTAATGTTTAGTTAGTTAGTTAATGCCTTATTTTACGTGGCGAGAATCGGGCCATCAGGTCCGCTCTTCCGTCTAACCACGCAAATTTCGCTACGCTCCTTTCACCACCAAGCGGAGAAAGAAGGAATTACTTGGGCGACGAAACAGGCGATTTGAATTTAGCTCAGAGGCGTCATTTAGGCTTGAGGATCTTTTACATGCAGTAAATCTACTAACATGGGACAGCCGGCTTTACTTCCCCTCCGAAGGAAGGCGTACGAAGGATTTTTTCGCCCTTAAAAATCCACGGCTTCGATCGGGATTGATCCCGCAAACTCGGGTACAACAGTCCAGTACGCTGACCGTTACACCACCGAATCCGCAAGTTCCGAATCCGCAATCCGCACCACCACCGCAACACCACCGAATCCGCAATTGGTCCCACAAGTGCAGTTCCTAAAGGTGGTGTTCCTATCCCAGTGGAACATGAGACCCGATACTGACCTATCCGTCGCCTTGCGGGTTATCCCCCAAGTTTTGAGCGGGGCGTCGCCCCAGCCGGGACAAGTTCTATGCTCTCCCTTAGTCTCCTAAAACGTGTGTTCGTGCATTGTAGTACGTCTAAGTGCGTGGGATTACGGGACGACGACGTGGCAAGAATGAGGAAGGAAATATCGTGCGTGGTATGTGGTTTATTTCTCTGGTAATGATCTGAGAAATCACGACAAACTACCGTTCAGACTAGCCAACGGCAAGACTTGTGCTCCAGACTGCGGTTGAATTCGACCCAGCTGTGTTCCTAGAGTTGAAACTCCACCACGTTGGAGGCTCGAAATCTAGGGCCTCACGATCGCAGACTCTACAGAGGCAGCGATGTAGTCCCTGAGGTATCAGGGGCAACACTGATACCCCTGATACCTCAAGTTGGTACCAGCGGTGGTAGAGAGCCGTTGCTCGCTGGGTAGCGAGAAACGGCTCTCTACCAGCGCTCTGGCGACCTCCCATCGCGCTCTCTCGCTTTCCCAGAAGCCCCGCGCCGTCGCCGCGCGTCCTCGCCGAGGCACCGTTCGTCCCGAGGCCTTCACCTTAAGCCGCCGACCCGCGGCCTCGCTGCTGTTGTTTCTGTCACAGCCACTGCAAACACCGCTACGGGCCCGTACTTGCTCTTGCACATGCAACGTTTTTACCTGTCCGAATGCGTGCGTCTTTATGAGAAAACATGAAGTGTGCATGATGTAGTAATAAAACGCAGAGAATATATTTTGTATTATCTGATTGCCCTAATAACCAGTTTTACTTACGTGATCGGAGCAGATTAAGTGTATCCTTCCTTCAGTAGAAACTAGTGATGTTAAAACAGCACGTACTTTCACGCAGAATTATGCGGAAACTGCTCAAATATTCGAAAAATTGTACAAGATCTTATTTCAAAATATATCTTTAAAGAACAGATTTCATTAAAGGAGAAAATCTCTATCTTTAATATTTTAGTTGTAGGGAGACTCCAAAACAATTTTGAACTTTTGCAATTTTCGAAAAATCAGGGTTTTTAACGAACATGAGACCTGCAGCATTCTCTTAAATGTTTTTCACACAATCCAACAACAACATTTAATGTATTATCTTAGTGTTTGTGGGCAATCTATTAGCTTAGTGTTTCGCTGCCCGAAATTGAACTCGTGCCCATAGGAGCGCTTGTCCCATCGGCGAACCTTCTCTCACAACGGGCAGGGCTGCACAAACCCCGTGGGAACGAGGAATTGCGTCGTGGATTTTTTTTTTTTTTTAATAATGTCCATTATGCCAGTTCCCCTTTTCAGCTCCTCCGATGTTCGCCTAGTTCGCCAGATATGTCTAATTGCGCCCGCACGAGCTACTTACCCGCCTGAGAAGCCTGGCGATCCTGCTAGCACGAGGAACTTTCCCTGACTCCGCTCTCATTTCCCAACCAAATTCAATTCATTTGGGCTTGTTCACCCGTTGGTGAACAAGCCCAAAAATAATCGCGGATAGTAAGCTCTTAGTGCGCTCAAAATATCACCGAGAGTAGAGGTTTCATGCAAAACTACATTTGTCTGATAATTTCTATCATCCAAGATATAAATTATGATTCTATACTTTACTGTTTATTACTTTAATTGATGTTCATTTTTTTTCAGTTCCTGCCTTGTATAAACATTTTGCAAAAGGGCAGGAATATGATTGAATGGCCAATTCTTTGCCTATTCCCATTTTGTTATTTTATTAAATGTTTCTGTTATTTGTTGTATTTATCAATTATAAGAAATAAATGAACAAGTCTCTATGTAGCGTGTGTCCTCTAGAAAAACCTTCTCTTAGCCTTCTTACACCACTCTTACGATAGGACTGCTCTTTTAACATACAAAAATCTTTGTAATTCTAACTTGAACGTACAAAATTACTGCTATTGTTTTACTCTTAAATGAAAGCGATTACGAAGTCGATATCCCTCGATTCAAAATATTTAATTTTGCCAGTAATTGATAATATCAAATATTAGTGATATATTTCATTCATAAAATTATAAATGAAAATTGATATCACTAATTTGACACAATAACTAAGTACTGATTTCTCCAAATCACTAACAGTGCAAACTCTAGAGAGCTTGTTACCTTGCCTGCGACTTTGACATGTTTGACCTATTATAAATGAGAACTGATTTTGTCTGGCCCAAAAATAATGAGCCTGCGAATTCCGTACGTATCAGTTTTATGTACAAAGATGTTTCCAGCTTATAGAGTACAGATCACCTATTTGCCTGGACAGGCCAAACCAAACGGGCAGAGCAGTCATGTTCTCCAGTAGTGTATGACCCTTAACGACCCCATTGAATCCACCCCCACTGTCCCCGCCGTCACAGTCGTCAGGACGCCGCGACCACAATAAATTTCTACAAAGACACCGCCGCTTCGTGACCGCTGCAGCCACTCCCACTAGCAGCCCCAGCCACTACCGCGGAAAGGACGAGGTGATACATATACCAATTGCAGAGATAATAGAGAACGTTGTAGAGGAGGCGGAAGGGGGAGGTGTTGGAGAAACTGCCGGAAAAAGAGTGAACTAGAAAAAAGCATTGGAGGAGAGTCAGAGGTGGAGCCAGGTTGAGACAAGAGATGAAAACAGAGGAGAAGGCAGAAATAGAGACATCAAATGAGACACAAATTGAGATGAAGAAGGATGTGTGATTGGCAACATGGGAAACCAGCTTCTGGGGTGAACATGACGACAACCTTAGTGTCCTAAGACACAATCATTCGTGGCAAGGTAGGCGGCGGCGACTGCTGACCAACGAATCGGTGACAAAGACTGCGGCAACGGGTCAGGAGTGACCGTTCAAAAGCAGCTACTTTTGGGCGGTGGCACTTACTAAGAGGTCACAGATGGCACTGTGAACAATGACACGGTGGCAACAGTGACGGCGAAGGCGCTGGCTATGCCGGAGGCGTGTGGGTCGGCGAAGGCAGTGGCGATGGCGGAGACGCTTGGTGCGGCGAAGGCACTGGCTATGGCGGAGACGTGTGGATCGGCGAAGGCAGTGGCGATGGCGGAGACGTTTGAGACGGCAAAGGCATTGGCGATGGCGGAGACGTTTCGGTCGGCGAAGGCAGTGGCGATGGCGGAGACGTTTGGGTCGGCGATGGCGGAGACGTTTGGTGCGGCGAAGGCAGTGGCGATGGCGGAGACGTTGTGGGACGGCGAAGGCAGTGGCAAAGATCGGATTCACTTGGGGCGGCGAAGGCGGCGAGGCGTCACCGGTCACGCGGCGGCGCAGGGGTCGGCGTTGATGTTGGCAGCGGAAATGTGACGGAGGCGAGCGGCGCGGCGCTGCGCCGGCTGCCTCGCCCGCAGCTGAGACAACACGCGAAGAGCGCGCGGAGACACGTCTGCGCACGCTGCGCCCCGCTGCAAGCGCGGCCCGGCGCCGCTCCCTGCACGTGCACCTCAGGCGGGGCGCAGCCCTGCGCGGCAGTTTCCTTCACGCAGATGCTAGCAATGTCCCAATTCTACGTTTTTTACTTTCTTGTCATACTACTTACTTACTACGTAGTAAAAAGAAAGTTCAATACTGCGGCAAAAGTACTCGGCGATTTTTTGACAGAAAAAAAGAATTATGGTGCCCTGATATCGAAAAATTGGATAAATCGTGTTCCTTTAGGTAGTGAATTATTTCCTCTAACGCGTTGTATATTCAGAATCCGCGTTTTGTGGGCCCTTGACAACGAAAAATTAGCTTACAGCAAATCGTACGAGCGTGTGTGTGTGCGTGTTTGTCTGCATATCTGTCCATTTGTCTGTCCGGGGTCAACGCCAACGACTAAACCATTCTGGCTATTTTCATCAAAATTGATATTGCCTGATCCATCTAGCTGAACTCGAAACCACGCGAGTATGAAATAAATATTTTGATTTTAACAAAAATTTAAACCATGAAATTTTCGAAATATTCTCAAAAAGTCTCCAAACTTTTTAATTAAACGTTCACCTCAGAGCGAGGAAATGAAACTTACAAAATGACGCAAATCTCATTTTTATTGATATCAGAATTTTCAAAAATTGCAAAATTACATCTTTTTGTGGCTTCCTTTAATTATAATATCGTAGAAAGAGATGTTATCCTGAATTAAATCTGTTCTGCAAAGTGAGATCTTTAAATAAGACGGTGTATAATTTTTCCAAAATTGAATAGTTTTCGCGTAACTTTGCGTTAAATATAGGTAATCTTTAAGCAATTATGTGCTCAAATACTGCTCAAACTTTTTCTTTAATTTTTTCCCCATGGATAGAAGAAAAGTTGCTTAAAATGATAGAGGTCTTCTTTTCATTGAACTATTTTAATTTTTGAAAATTGCAAAACATGCGAGAGTTTTCGAAAATTGCAAATTACAAATAATGCGAGAAAGTATGTACAGTTGAGCACCACTAGTTTAGAGTTCTTCTTGTAAGATAAGGTAAATATTATTGAACCAAAATTGACTTAAACAAAGGTTTAGGTAACACCGAATATTTACGTGTCAGTAATAATTTAACAATCCAGTTGTTGTAGATTCAATCGTACATCTACGTGAAAAATTTTTAAATTGTAATGCTCCTGTCGATAATATTCGAAATAGTATTACTTGTTTAAATATCATTAACAAAGCCTAAAGAGTTGTTTTCGATACTGTTCGGTAAAAGAAGAACAGGCTAAGTATTAAATTGAAGTGAATTAGGCGAGGTCAAAGCATTGAACTCGAGGTATCACTCAAAGCTATTTCAATGGAATTCGTTTTCCTGCAATTTTTTTCACATATTTGATGCTGAATGGGTACATTTGCAAGAATATTTTGATATAATATTTTGCTGAAGCTTATGAATGAACATACACCACAATTAGAGGTAACGGACTAAGCGTGAAACGTCAATCACACTGTCCCCTGTACGAAAAGAAAGTCATTCTTGTAAATAATATTTAAGGAACGAAATATTACAGATGTAATAAAGAATCAAAATATGTATTTCTCACAGAAGGAAAGGCAACTCAACGTCGAATAGCTGATTAAAAATAAACACACTTCCGATCGTACCAATGTTTATTACACTCGACAACAAAATCAAAATATTAATAATTAATACAATACCGTATTACTAATTGAAAAACTATATTATCTATTGTTACTATGAAATGTTCTTGCCAATTCGCTGTTTATTGTCTGTAATACCAGGAACAGTTGATTAACAGTAACAGAAAGCCGAGTCTGTTCTGCTTCCGTTGAGCCAGAAACCACATCCGCCTGCCAGTCGGTAAAAATCCCAAGGTCTTTCTTAGCAGTTCCCAAGTGCCTGTTAGAACATCTCGTACAAATTGGCGACGCTGGTCCGTCAGCAGACGGCGGTGTAGACACAAGGCGAGTACACAGCGCCAAGGCGCCTCGCTCAATCACCGCCGAGCAGGCAGGCAGGCAGCCCAGTCCAAACACTGAGTAAGAACCTGTTTAGTGCGAGTGATTCATTGACGAGTGGTCCGCCGCGGCGGGAAGTCGCCGTTCGGACCGTCACTACCGCACCGCACAAGCTCTGTCCTTCGTTGTCACCAGTGCTGGAGTACCCAATAGCCTGAGTTGGCTGCAGCCTGGGGCGCGCAATTTTTGGGGTCGAATTTCGGTGGATGCAAAATTTCATATGGCGAACTTTTGAATGTTTTTATAGAAACATTTCTTTTTATATTTGTAACAAAAGAAAGTGTTAATAATCCATTGGTATACACAGTTAAATGAATACAAAATTATCGTATATTTATTAAATCAATATCGAGGTGAGAATTATTTATACGTAAACGTATATATCAATTATTTATACCTACACAATATTTGCGTCGGTTACAAATATCGTACAACGTTTTTATTCAAAATATTATAAATAGCTTTAATGTTTTAAAAAGGCTAATTAAAAGGGCGATAAAACATCTGACAGCCTAGGGCGCACAAAAGTCAAAGTCAGGCACTGGTTGTCATCAAGTGCATGCTCGTAACTAGGGACATGTTATTCGGTTACAATCTTACAGGAAAGTTTCAAAAATCTCTTAATGTTAATATTAAAACTACGAAGACGCGGTCGCAAGCAACCTTGTGCGGGTTTCGAATTTGACACCACATGAACTTGGTTTGTGCGGGGTAGTTTCGTGTTTAGCACTGTAGGAGCGCCAAAGGATACAACTATTTGCTGACTTCCCCTTCTGAAAGTGATGCAAATTTTTAGTTGTCTTCTGTTAGTTGCGAATATTGAAGAGAATTTGTTTTACGATGCATAAAAAAGTGATATATCTAAAAATTATTGCTATACATCAATCTTGAAAATTTTTTAGATAAATAAAGAAAAATGATTTGAAACTAGTTTCTTTTTTAGTAAAAATGGATAAATGTAGTTCCAGTATTTATAGTAGGATACTGTCTTTTGATCGCAAAATGAACGGAGCCACTCTGATTAAAACAATTTTCCTTTTAGATTGCAATTTATTTGATGTGTCATTTTACTAGTGCTCCCACGATACACAGTATAAGAAATACCTGACACAAGATTGTTGGCATCGTGTTGGGTATGTGAAAATTCCGTATGTGGGTTTGACGAAATGCGACTTAATACTGACTCCACCGGTTTGGCTAAACGGCACCGGTTCTTGGGCTAAACGTTCCCTTCCCGAGGTCCCCTCGACAGGAAATGCTATGTACGTGGCCATATCTCTCAACCCTCGGACGTATCCACTGACCGACTCCACAGGATCCGCGGCACCTGAAAGAATAAAGGCTCACAAAATGCACGTTCCAGCAGAGAAATTTGGATATTGATAATGTTCAGTCAAATTGAGATGATAAAATGTGTTTATGAGACACAAAATTTACCAGGAGTCTTATATTACATGGGATACATCCGTGAGTGCAACAACAGCTTCATACAGATTAGACAAGTGTACATTACCAAGGGAAATCTAACATTATCTTCATAATTATTTATGATATTTAAAATATTCGCATACTTTTGAAAACTCAACAATTTTGTGGTCGGTCTCCTTCTGAAATTTGTATGTAGGAGAGGGAGAAGTATCCGGGAGAAAGCAATACGTCACTGCCACCGACTGCGCCACTCGCCTTCTCCGTGAATGATTACTGTCCTATCTATAGCTAAGCATCAATACGAGAATCATCGCATATGAGCAATATAATGTTAATAACTGATATTTCGTTCAGATTAAAAGGTCGTATTTTTTAATTTATTTGATCCATCATGCATTCCGAACGAAGGTCCTTCATTCAGTAACAATAGGGAACTATGAATATAATGCAAAAGGTAAAATAGATATCAGATTATGAAATTTAAGTTTCAACAGATGGTAGAATGCCAAGCAACAGTTTACGCGTACCACACAAAAATGAATTGGAGCGATTCCTGGTAGAGTCGCTGTGTTTGTCGCACGCTTGCGAAGCCTCACAGAGACACACACCGTTCATGGGATGTGAAGTTAGCGCGTCCGGTCACGGGCTGTGAAGTCTTGTGGCACGTACGCCAAGGGTTTTCTAGTATTAAATCCGCCCTAAAGTTTGAGGTAGCGCCCATAAACAGCCCCTCGTGGACAAGTGTGATTTTCGCCGCTTCGAAACCAGCCTCTGGGCCGGCGACAGGGGAAACACCGTTTGATGTCACACTAGACGCGCCGCGACTCTCTCAACTGTCTAGTTGCTGAAGTCAATACATAATCATAGTAATTAATAATTACTTTCCAGTTGGGATGGTTCTTACTCTTAAATTTTCTTCACAAAACAATAATGAAATGTGGGCCGATCCGGATGTCTTCCCCACTGAAACCCGGCACATTACGATCTTCGACACCTCGTTGACTAATTGATTATTTCAGGCCCGCCAATTGCTAGTCCCATTAATGAAGTGAATGTTCTATTGGCGGTGGTGGTGGGTTTCTTTCCTCCTGCACTGTGCATTCGGTGCCGACCTACCCATCTACTCGTAGACTTGCTGAGAATTTACCCCCTCCCCCAGGTATCTTCCCCTGACGACACGCCGCCCCAGCAGGGACAAGCTCTAAGCTCCCAACCGGTCTCCCACAATGAGTGGTAGTGTGGTGCATGTAATTATAAGCGTGAGTAAAGGGTGAAGATATGACAAGGAAGATAAAGGAAAGATTGTGCGCGGTCCGTGGTCGGTTTGTTAGGGTACTACTCTGGCATTCGCCTGGTGTTGGTCGGAGAAATCACGGAAAGCTACCGATCAGAGCAGCCGACCGCTAGAATTCTCCTCCAGACTGTGACAGAGCTCGACATAGCTATCTAGCTAGTGTTGAAAGTTCTACCACCGTCGGGATTCAAACCCTAAGACTTCCAGGTCATAGGCACTGCAGTGACATCAGATGACCTAAGCCACCTTTGCCGGGGTAAGTTACTGCTCCGGAATTTGCATGGTATTGATCAGATAAACTACAGAAATCTACCTATCTGAGCAGCCGGTCACTAGAATTCTTCTCAAGCCGGTGGCTAAATTCAATCTAGCTACACAGTTTGGGCGATAATCCTTCACCGTCGGGATGCAAACCCCCAACCACCTTCCGACCAGAGTTCCTAGAGAGACATTGGTAATGCTTTGAGCTAACGCAGACAGTTTGACTTCTTACGAGGGCATGTTTTATTGGAAGGTGACTGGTCACCCGTGTATCTTATTATTTTGTGTAATACCAGTCATAAACTGATTGAATCTTCGATTGAATATATTTATACCTGCTAGGCCCGTGCCGCCACTGGTATTGTCACAGAGGAATATGAAAGTAGGCATTATTAAAATAGTCTCCCCTACGAAAACATGAACTACTTACACCACTCCATGCGTCGAAAAAGAGTCAACATATTTACACACATTTTGCATTCGATGCATTCGTTTAATATATGGGATCGACGTCCATTAATTTAATTGATTCATTTGATATTTGCTGGGACACATTTTCAACTGGCACTGGCCCTGTTATTTACCTCAATATCTTTAAAATCACATAAGCTTGCTTCACTGCCGATTTTGCTGCCTCACTCGACTCCTTCAGTTCCACCGACGATCTCGTGTTACCATTTCAGGTGCTTCCTCAAAGTCAAACTCTTCATAACTGGCCACTCAAGTTCTGGAACTCTGAAGCGCAATCTTTCGGCCACCGCTCTCACCTGGTTGACCATCTCCATTTACGGACGTTTGCTCTCGCTTCACATTTCGAGACCTCCTGTGAGATCGTCGAGATTTTGACAAACAGTGAGTAAGGTCCGGTTCGATATGAGTCATTGACAGCAACAACCACGAAAGTCTCTTCGTTTTCAATGCGAGGTCTCATTTATATTTTCATGATTAAATATGTTCATTGCATAAACGTTGACTGATTAAACTATAGGAAGTATTTTTCTTTCAGGGTTTGTGGTAGATTATTTTTAGTTTATTTTTTTATGTAATTCGTAATTAACGCGATTAGTAGTATGAGTAGTAGTATAATATTGTGTGTTTTCGCTTAATGTATATTTAGAGAACCAAACAAGTGACTCCGGTCACATAGTTCGTTCAACATACACACGTGTTTCTTTATCACAAACCTTGAAAAGTATCCAATATGGCATTTTTTCAACTACTATCATCATTGGTGTCATCCACCATCATCCTTAAATTTGGTTCACTGAATCAAGGTCACATTTACCTAATTCAGAACACTCACTGTCAAAATTAGTGGATAAAATATGTCAAAATTAAAAATACTTTTAAAAAATCGTAGTTTGTCAAATATTTTTTAAGAAAAATTGTGTAGTACAAACTTTTAATTTCAGTGAACATTAAATTGCGTGAAACTTAAGCTGCCAAGTAGCTTTGTGGAATGTTTTCTGCGTTTGCAGAATAAATTATCCTTGTGCATTCGGTTCTTTACGTATTCAAAGGCGTTGATAGTAGTTCTGGAGAGCAATAATACCCCTCATTCAATCTCGAGCTGGTTCTGCTAGAGAAATATCGTATCGGAAACGCAGATGTGGCGACGATGGTGACAATGGCGATGTGCCGATGTCAGCTGCTATCGCGAGAGCTACGGCGAAAGGGCGATGGCGCTGGGGGCCTCGAAAGCGGATCGGCGAGAGGGAGCGGCGAGGGAGGATCGGCGGAAGGCGATGCATGCGGACAATGCTCCCGGGGCCCCTCGAGGCCTCGAGATAAGCCCCGCCCGGCTACGAACGTCCTCGCAGAGCTGCCCCATCCTCGCTCCCCCTCTGACGGCCGCCACGACTGCGACCACAGCCACAGCTCCTAAGCCTCCGCCGCCTTTCCCTGCAACGTCGCCGCCACCGCCTCACCGACGTCCCGCCTCCATCACCCGCCGCAACCGCCCCGCCGCAACCGCCCCGCCACAACAGCCTTGCCGCAACCGTCCCACCGCAACTGCCCCGCCGCAACCGCCCCGCCGCAAGCGCCCCGCCACAACAGCCTTGCCGCAACCATCCCACCGCAACTGCCCCGCCGCAACCGCCCCGCCGCAACCGCCCCGCCGCAACCGCCCCGCCACAACAGCCTTGCCGTAACCGTCCCACCGCAACTGCCGCGCCGCAACCGCCTTGCCGCAACCGCCTTACCGCAACCGCCCCGCCGCAACCGCCTTGCCTTAACCGCCTTGCCTTAACCGCCTTGCCTTAACCGCCTTGCCTTAACCGCCTTGCCTTAACCGCCTTGCCTTAACCGCCTTGCCGCAACCGCCTTGCCGCAACCGCCTTGCCGCAACCGCCTTGCCTCAACCGCCTTGCCGCAACCGCCTTGCCTCAACCGCCCTGACGCAACCGCCCTGACGCAACCGCCCTGACGCAACCGCCCTGCCGCAAACGCCCCATCGCAACCCCCGCCGCTACCGCCCCGCCGCAACCGCCCTGCCTATTCTACCCCACCGCCTCCACCCGAAGCACATTTTCGCCATCCTTCGTGGCCCGCCCCCTCCTCTCCGTCGTCCCATCGCCACCCCAAAACATCTCCGTTCCTGACAGTAGTCTAACCATGTCGCTTCTCTGCCTCCCAGCGCTTCCTCGGTGATTCCCCTCCCTCAACACCACGCCCCATCCGCCTAACCCACCGCCTCACCATCGCCTTCGTTCGTCTCCGCCCCGACCCACTTGGCTGCAGCCCCTGCGCCGATTCTGGGGCCCCGACTCCTCCTTTGCCTCTGCGTGTCGTCCTCGAAGGCTTCCCTGCTTGCTTTCAGTCTCATGCCACCTAGATTCTGCGCTCCCTCACTTTGGTCATCATCTGCCTACTCTCCCGCCTCCTCCCCTTCCTGTTGCCTCCACAGACCCTGAAGCATCCTCACCGGCAGTTCTGGTTTGTGAGCCTCGTCCCTCCGGAGCTCCAGTTTCTTCCTTTCCTAATTCGACTTCTATGTCTTTCCAGAGAGTGATTTCTTTGGTCAATAGCGTACGACTCGAAAAAATTGAAATTCCCGGAATTTCTGCCGAAAGATTTACGAACATTTCTTATGTGGAATAAAAATTAATTTTATTCTATAGTTCCATCACAAAATAATTATGATTTATATTTATATAATAATTTTGAATAATTGGATATAATAATATATAAATGGAATTAGTGATTTTGAGTAATAAAATAATATATTTAAGATTGGCAGAAAACAAGGAATTTCGCTTTCCTAGTGGAAAAGAAATGATAAATCTCATTCTTTTCTAGGCTTCTATAATTCTATTAATACTTTTAGGTAGTAAGAGCTTCCACGAATTGATTGTTCGTACTTTCTTTTAATTACAATACAATCCCTGACACTACTGATTTTCCATTTCAAGATAGGACTGGAAATGTTAATTTAAATATCATGTGATTTAAATTGAACACAGCATTTCTCAAAAGTATTTGAAGCAAATACAATTATATAATAAAGTCTTGTAATTTAATTCATTCAGCAAGGCTTCATTCTACGTGTGATGACGTGATTCCAAATTACCTTAACAAAATCAGTAATTTTAACTAGTATATTATTGTAACTGTATATTAGTGTTTATTACTGTAATATTAAAATTGTAGGTATAAATACTGCTTCTTTTTATGAAGGGTATTAATATAAATTATAAATTGATACTTTTAAATAAGTTACTTTCAAGCCGTACATGAAGAGATCCTTAAGCTTCGCAAAACGATTGGTAAACCTAACAGGAAGAAAAAAAATACTAGTTATTTGAAATACCGCAAGTGTTTGCTATGCAAGACAGCAAACACGCGCGTCTGATTACTTCTCTGCAGTCGTGCAACATGCGTCACAAGTGACAGGTGAGTACAGAAGCGCGAACTCCACTGTGAGCAGTCAGCCGACAGGCACTTCACTTTCAAGTGACAAGTGCAAGTCAGAAACAGCACTCCAGGAGGTCTGGGCAGAACTCCTGGGGATTTGCTCGTATGAACCTGCTAGTATGAATGTGTGAAATATTTCAGCGGAACCAATGCGTTTTACAGAGGCGCCAACGTGAATAAAATATTGGGGGCGGGGAGGCGTGAATATGCCCTCAATCTTATTTCTTAGGATTTTGTTTTCAGTTTCAAAAGCAGATTTCTTGCAGTCATTTTCGTCAACCTTTTTGTGCCTTTTTACAGTTCAAATTGAAGTTTAGGTATTTTATCTAAAAAATATGTAATTTACAGGTCTCGGCTGTAGAAATCGCTAAGCATCATGATTACTCGCGAGTCTGAACATATTTCCAAGAGTTTTGGTCAGGACGTTGATTTTTCGATTGCAGAAACGAAACAGGCTTTACCTTGTCTACCTGAGAAAGAATATGAAATTTGATAATGAAACTAACTTTATTTTTCAGTGTATACCCCTTTGACTTCAACACTTGGTCTATTTAGCCTCCAGTGATCTAATACTCTCAGAATATAAGTAAACATCTTGACTGCCCTCATTACAGCTTCCTTAACTGCTTCATCGACAAGAAATCGCCACCCGCACAGAAATTTTTCACCTTTTGAAACAGAAAGTAGCCGCTGGGAGCTAGATCTGGACTGTATGGCGGATGATTAAATTGCACGAAGCCACAGTCCTTCACAGCAGCCTATGATTTGCGTGTCTTGTGGGCAGGCGCATTGTCGTGGAGCAACATCAGTTGACAACTTCCGTGACATTTCTGTTTGACTGACTCATATAAAGCCCTTCTAATCGAAGAATAGGTTCTCCTGCATGGTTGTCATGTGTGACATGAATTCTATAAGCAGAACACCTGTGTTCCAAAAGCAGTGGCCGTAATCTTTCCGGCCGAGTTCTGTATACGAATTTATTTGGTGTTGGAAGCCCCTTGTGCTTTCATTGCATGGAATCTTGCTTGGTTTCAGGTAAAAACATATTTTATCCCCTGTTGTAATTCGTAAATGAAATTTATCTGGATTTTCTCCAAACAAGTTCAAATTCTCTTTGCAACATTGCTGGCAAAATGCTTTCTGCTCGAGAGTCAACATCCTTGGCAGCCAGCGCGAACTGACCTTTGACATCAGTTCTATATACTATATATGATATTATAAACCGTGCCAATTGAAATACCATATTCATTAACAATAATATTGACCTTAACATGGCTATTTAAAAAAATCATCGTCTCCACTTTTTGGCGCATATTCTTTGAAGATGTTTCCTCAGACCGTCCAGAACGTGGGCATTTTCAATTGATCTCTCCCCCACTTAAATTGCTTGGCCCAAACGTTTACCTTATAGTATGAAGGCGTATCGTCACCTTATATAACATTCATCCTTTTGTGGATTTCCTTAAGCTGCTTCTCTTCCTTTGTAAGGAATTTTGTCACTGAACATTGTTCAAAATCGGTCATTCTCTCTGTTGGCCGCACTTGCCATCTTCCCACATTCAGATCTTACGAGAGATTGATTTGTAACTGAGGCCAAAGCATACCAAGACATGCATCAACCTGCTTGTGAACTCTCAACTTTCCAACAATGACGTAATATACCGTAAGATAACTTACTGAACATCCCTCATATTTAGGTATATGAGTGTTCTTTCTCAATTTACAAAAGAGCAATATAGTAACACTTTTCCAATTTTTAGAAAAATATACAAGTCCAAGTGCTGCATTAAATAATGCAGTTAGAGACGCAATAGATTTTTATTTATTTATTTAATCACCTTATTATTAATATTGTCAAAACCAGGTTTTCTAGTCTTTAGTTTATTAATGAATTTAAAGGTTTCAGAAGGAGAGATGCAATTTTGGAAAGGACTATTGGTATTTCTTCAATAATTTTTTCTCTTATCGTGATTTTGAAATTCTGACCTATCTTTTGACTCCTTGGATTTAGAGTAAGTGTGTTCTGAAAGAGTGTGAACATTTCTGCCTTTAATACATCAATAAATACGATTTTAGAATTGATTTTTAAATAGGTATTTCAAATTTTTCTCTCTATATTTTAACTGTTGTCCTAAGAGGTATACTTATATTTTGTGTTCGTGCATGAATTGTTCAAAAAGAGATTGTTGTCTTTTATTGCCATTAGTATTCTTGTAAATTAATCTTAATTCTGTAAAATCATTAGCTATTGTGTTGAGAGAATAAGAGTTTGAATTAAATTCTGTATCTGAGGCATGATTGCTGCAAATACTTGTGAAACTATAGTTGTTATTTCTAAAACATTTAAAGATTATTATTATTATTATTATTATTATTATTATTATTATTATTATTATTATTATTATTATTATTATTATTATTATTATTAAAATTATATTATTAATATTATTATTATTTCCTGCTAATTATTATTTTGTGAGGAGCTTTAAAAGATTGGATAAATACAACTAATAAATAATTTTCTACTATTAGTAGAAACTTTATACTAAAGTACTCTAGTGTGTGGCATATTTTCCTCACAGATAATTAATCGACACTTTCACCGATTATGCGGAAAAACGCCCAGTGACGTTGCAGACACCACGATAATCGGTTTGAATTGCGCACCCGAAAGTGATATTTGAACCCATTTTTCTCGAAGGAATTTGTTTTTCGGAAAACTGGATTCTTCTTGAAACTTAACATAAAACCTACGATATTTTTGTCCCGGTAGCTTCCGGACTTCTATAAATCATCCCAATCTACATGTTTTACCATCAAAGTTCGCACCTTTTTACTAAAGTTACTTTTGAAATGTTTTGTGTTTGAAATGTACATTATTATTATTATTATTATTATTATTATTATTATTATTATTATTATTATTATCATAATTATAATTATTATTCAGTTTTGGGGCGGCCGAACCCAACTTTTATTAGGGAGGATGTATGGCGCCTATGTGTGTCCTACAATTATTCTGAAAAACAGCATAACGGTTTTTTGTCAAATTGCTTCCAAATTCCAGAATCATTTATGATACACAATGCATGTCTTCGAAATAGCGTGTATTTTATCAGATCCAGAAACAAATAATCTACATCACAGTTCTCAATACTAATACGTGTTAATTCCTTGCACTTCACAATTTGAGTCACTGTTCTGTGAAAAATGCTACCTTTCAAACAACTCTATGCAGAAGTGAGTCACTTAGCGAACCTCGTCATAAACGAGAAAACAAATGCGCTGAAACACATTCTCAAGTGTGTGTTAACAGACACTCATACGTTCGAACCGTGTACACCTGTCTAAACAAGAAGTATTACTGAACTAACTCATCTCGCAGTTTATTTTAAGGCTATGTAGTCTGAGACAAAGTGGTCATTGTACTCGAAAATTTAAAGTTAAACAACGTAAAACCAAAACAAATTCCTATAATTAAATCTATTGTGTGTATTGTATTTGATTGTCTCAGAAAATAAGTGTATAAGTTACCAACGAATGAAAATCCTATAACAACTTGTTACGTTATGAATTGATTTACTGATCATCCACAATTCATTTGGATTGTACACAATTCATTTGGAAGGACTCTAGATACATTTTAAAAAGTCATGTATAAGTTGCTTACTGAAAGACAATCTTCAAATGAGTTTCTTGTTAACTAATGAAAGTCACATTCTAGTACGAAACTATTATCTTATTTTGCATTCCATATACTATTTATTAAATGAAGTCACTTAATATCACAAAACTCTGTGATCTTCACTGAGTTGCACCGTTCAATGGAAGTGCTGCGTAGCTGCAACAGGAATACTCATGTACGCTCACCGTCTGTGGTTGTCCAGATCATCAATTGACATCACTGCAGTGTCTCTGACCTGGAGATTTTTCGCCTCGAGTTCCGACGCTGGCAGCATTTTCGACACTGCTATACTGCTCAGGTTTCTGCTCCGGCGTTAGCCTAGTACTGATCAGAGAAACCATGGAAAACTACCATTAAGAGCATTCGGCTGCCGGAATCTACTTCAACAGCAGCTGAATTCGACCTTGCGGATTAGGTAGTGTCGAAAATCTTGCCACCGACGGGACTCGAACTCTAGGACTTTCCGGACCGGGAGCGGTAGCTCAGTGAATCAACTGATGTCACTACAGCGCCTCTGACCGGGAGATCCTAGGTTCGAGTCCTGACGGCGGCAGGATTTTCGACACTAGCTTTTCAGTTAGGTCGAATTCAGTCGCTGTCTGGTGGGGAATTCTAGCGACCGACTGCTCTCATCGGTAGTTTTCCGTGGTTTCTCCTATCAACACTAGGCGAATGCCGGAGCAGTACCCTAACAAACGGGCCATGGACCGTGCACGATCTTTCCTGCCTCTTCCTTGTCCTATCCTCTCCCTTTACACACACACTCACACACACACTTACAGTACCATGCACTACATATTCCGGGAGACCGGTCAGGAGCTTAGAGCTTGTCCCGGCTGGGGCGGTGCCCCGCTGGTGGGAGAGTCCTGGTTAGGGGGAAACCCCACTAACCAACCGTAGGTCGGCGCCGGATCGCGCCATCCAACGGGGCAAGATCACTGCCATCTCCCGAGAAAAAAAATGCACTTCACTTACGGGACTAATGACCAAAGCAGTTGAAGCGCCGGGAAACACGAAAAAAAATCAATCAATCAATCTAGGACTTTCCGGTCAGCTCTCTGAACGGTGCAACTACGTGAAGATCTGGATGGCGAGGCGCACGTGCTTCGGGCAGAAGAGAAAGTCACGCGGCGGCGCGAGGCACGCGCACGCCTCAGCACGGCCCACGCGCGCGCCGCTCCGCCCCGCTCTGCCCCGCCCCCCACGGCCGCGCTCGCCGCTCGCCCGCAGGCCTAAAAGTGACGTTTACGACGCAGAGCCGCCGCTGCACTGCCGACGACGTTGCTGCCCCCTGCCGGTGCCAATATCACCGTCACAGACCAGGAGACTCCTACCGGGCTGTATCCACCGCTGCCGCTTCAACCGTTGCCAACATCTCGGTCCACGAAGACGACGCTCCCACGGCCTAATCCTGCTGTCGGCACTATTATTGTCGATAGCACAGATGCCGACGATCTCCCCATTTTTATAATCACTGCCACAGCTCACACAGCTGTCGCCACAGACTAGCCTCCACTACAGCCAGTGACAATAGAACCGTTGCCATTTCCACCGATGAAACCATCGCCGTAGCTACAACCATTGCCAAAGACGACGTTCCCATCGCTATAACTACGCTTACAGTTGCTGCCACAGCTACAGCCAATGTCATCGTCACCGACGTCGATGTTCCTACGCCTATAACCTCTGTTGCCGGTACAGCCTTTGTCAATAGTACCAATGCCTACGTAGTATAGTATCAATGCTAAAAGCATTGCCGTACTGTGTTCTACTGCATCATCCTCATCACCACCATATTGTCGTAGATACTACCCCGTGTCGTAGTTATAATAGTTGCCGTTGTCACACCCGCCTCCATCAGAAAAGTTCCCTACCACTACCACTCCAAAATCCTAACTTAAAGAACAACCACCTGCACCACCAACAACAGCTTCAGCATCTCCTTCACCACCAGCAGTATAACTAGCACTGCAACCACCATCACCATCAGACCAAGACAACTGCCCATGCGACTGTTGCCGGCCCGACCGCCGCAATTTCCATTGTAGCCACTAAGATTGCTACTAAAGGAATTCGCCTCCCATTGTCAGGAACCTTTTAACCCCGTAATCATTTTTGCAGCTGCTGTTCCTTCTGTTTGCACTTATTCTGTGCTGTATTTTTATATTTTACGTTTGCTTGAATCTGATGGCTGCAGTCAACATACCCTCCTTTTGTGGTAAATTCCACTAGGCCTCAATTACGTGTCATGAAACAATGCACTAACTTCTTAATAATTCACATACCTTCGATACTTTTCTTCATTTTCAGTAAATTCATTGTCAGTAACATTGCCCACAATGTATACAAAAGAAATAGCACCACCGTCACCCACGATTTCGTTGTAACGAGTTCTTGCTGCCAGTGCTCTTTCTTGTACTATCTTCTCGACGATCGATATTTGAAGTCTGATACTGAAACTACCTATATTTATTCTCGCCTTGTGTCATGCTTCAGCTCGCAATAGAGCATAAGTGTTTGGCAGTTATAAGTAGGGCCCGGATTTTAATGCCAAGTCATATATTTTTTCTGAACCTTCGGGTGAACTTTAAAACATTTTATGCGCGAAACAAGGTATTGTCGATTAGAAAAACGTATTTTATTGTGCATATCAAGTCATATTTACACCGGTTTCAGTAGAAGGTCATATTTTGGCCAAATTTTGCCAAAAATGCATACATACGTCATATTTTTAAGGACACAAGAATAAAAACCTTGAAAATGTGTCTTGCATGACAATATATCAAGTGATATTGTCACAAGTAAACTCAACAATTATACCACAAAGGATTATTTGAAATGTAAGTGAATTTGAAGGGAGTGAGTTGGGTCGAGCTCGAGGTCACGTGGCTAAAAACGTGCACAACAAATTGATGCGTGTACAAGCAATTATTAAAAAATGTTAGTTCCAAAGACTGCAAACCGCATGTACCATACAATATGTTCTTGAGTGAACTTCGCATTTATGTTTTACTTAAAAACCAACAGGAATTAAAAAATAAACTTGAATAGCGTCATATTTTATTTTTAAGGTCAAATTTATATAGGTTTTAGGTCATACATGCTTGCATATTTCGCTGATTTTTAGGTCATTAAAATCCGGGCCCTAGTTATAAGAACCGCGAATACCTTGACCCACTGCATTGCCACCGCCGCCGCCGCCGCCACGGGCGTGGACGCTTTCATAACCATCGTCACAGTCGCGCCGCTGCCGCACACAATACCGCATTCCGGCGGCGACATGTGCGGGGTGTGCTGCACGCCTCTGCCAATAAGGAAGGCCGCGGGCGGCCTCTCTGATCTTCCCGCGACCGGTCCTAAGAGCCCCCATGACACCTTACGTGTTGCGTTCGCTTTATTGCTGGTCGTGGAGGACGAGTAGTATAAGTTGGTAATCTCTTTGTGGTCTCTCGTATGATGGGGCCAGTCATGATACTTCGAGTTTATGAGACACGACTGCACGTGAAGTTTCTTTTTTTAAATATTTGACTTTTTGGCGACGGTGTCATTATAATATGACGATGATGCAATTTACAATTAAAAAACACACAACTACTTAGTAACCGGAGTTCAAAAATTTTCAGCTGAGATGCATATGCTTTAGGTTTGTGATTCTCAATATCTACGTAAGATTCAGTACCAGCCCATGTTAGTTATTGCAGTTATATTAATGAGATCTCAATTAAACAGCTGTTTTTCATCAAACATTTGTTTTCAAAAATATTCAAAGAAAAGCCTCAATTGGAACTTGTAGAGAGTTAATAAATAGAAGAGAAAGTTTTTACTTTCTCTTCTATTTATGTGATGACAAGAGTCCGGTACCACGACCAGTCAATTGTGAAAATATGTATCAATGTCATTCGCCAGACTATCTCACGAATATAAGTGAATTACAATAATAACGCCAGCAAGACAATAGGTATAATAAAGAATCCTTGACTCATTTTTCAATGTCACCTCGCCTAACAACGTACAAAGCCTTTACGGCGTTGATCGTGGGGAAATTCTCCATGACCATTGTCAGTCATACGTCAAGTCAAATCGTAAGTCAAGCCAGGCCTTTTATCCATATCGGTGAGGGACTCAGCGCCGTCATTACCCCTGTTTTCCAGTCAAGTCAACTTGTCTAGGGACCCGCCGTGTCTCAAACTGCTTATCTTCTTGACTTCACGGAGCTTGGTTAAGGAGTTCGGCAACCGACGCAGGCACCTAACCATGTTTGTTTGTTGTTGGTTGCTGTATTTTTCTTGCGGTGGAAACGTTCTCCAAGAGGTACACAACAGTGTAATAACTAACAATGTTCTTTTCTACATGTCAAAGTTTCATTCGCCCTTATTTTGCTAAAGAAACTGAAACACAACGTGCGTCACCGCTTTTCTGCGCTGGAAACGCGAAAACCTTCCCCATTCGGAAACTCACTCGTGACCTTGGATTTACAGAACTAGTCCGTCAATCATTGGAGTAGTAGTTACGACTAGTTGTAGACCATCGGCGACGAGTAGTAGTGGGATGGAGAAAACAGAAGGTTCAATTTCACATTAAATGATCGATGAGAGTTGCAGATCGACTAAAAGGGGGTGTAGCAGAGAGGAGGGCGAGACGAGCGGCGAACAATGACGCCGACTGAGCAATTTATGAGTTCGCGGAACGCTTCTCTGGCACAAGCACGCGGTAGAGGTAGCGCACGCCCCCCCCCCGGGCAAGGAGTAATGTCCAGGAGATCAAAGAAACTATTTGAAATACGTTTATGATGAATTTCAAACACTCTAAATAAATATTGGTAATACGTAAGAAAACTCACAGGATCGAATATTGGTAGAGAAATTACTACGCTTGATTATACCGACCAATAGCCGGTGCAATATTTCTCTTTCGATCCCTTTATCGATCCATTGATCATCATTGCCCCCCTTTTAAAATTTCATCAGCCTCCAAGAGTCGATACCGACTCCGTTGGACATCAGAGTTCTAGACCCGTAAACCACGATTTCGCGACCCCAAGGAGCCAGACGTTGTTTTAAACGCGTCGATCTACACAATGAAACGTTTTTGAATGTTTTATTCTCTTTTTGTAGGGTGCGCCCACTTCCTATCACGGGTTACCAGAAACATTCGAACATAGAATCCTGCATGAAGCTATTTTCACATTTAAAACATGTAAAAACTTATTCAGCACGAAAATGCTGATACCCCATAACATGCCTGAGTCCCGGTGGATTCCATGTTCGCGAGGTCCCAAGATGGCTAATTCGCTACAAAAATAACAATAATAATAATAACAACAATAATAATAATAATAGTAATAATAATAATAATAATAAAAATAATAATAATAATAATAATTATACAAGTCTTGGATCATGGAGTATATCCACTATCATATTTGGAGTACGAATAGGGATAAACTCTATTCACTATCCATCAGAGTATGTTCGCGCTTGCTCAGATGGTCCGAGGTTCGTACTGTTTCATAATGAAACTGTTTTATATTTATTAATTTTTCCTTTCTTCATATTTGATTCTGCTATTTGAATATCCCAATAAATACATTCTTCATTAAACTATTTCGCAATTTTACAAATAAAACGTACGTGAGTCATGATAATGAGGCCGAATAAGGCCTCGAAACGTTGTCTATAACAGTTATATTAATAAATACGAAAAGAAAAATTTGACTCTTTAATAATTTCTGGACCATTCTGCTAAGTGAAATTTTTAATAGTCTTGGGAATCAACTTGAAACTTTAGGCCAATTATTGTAGTTTGTTTTGGCCAATTCCTTCTTCTTCTTTTTTTTTTTTTTGGTGAACCCAAAGAGTTCCAGCACTGGGAGATGAGAGAGGAGAGTCGCTTGATTAATTGATGTTTTCGAGCAGGACAATTGGCATTTAGTTGCGTTAGTATAGTAAAATTTTTATCGCGGAAGGAGGTGGTGATTTCCGCGCTGAATGGCGAGATACGGTGCTGACCTACATGCAAGCTTGTCTCTCCAGGTATCTTCCCCGGAGGGACTCCGCCCCATCTACGAGAATCTCTAAACTCCCGAAGATTCTCGCGGCATGGTTATAAAAGTGTAGTGCCTGTAAGCGAGTATAAGAGAACCGAAAGAGGAAGGGAAGATCGGGCGCAGTTCCTGGTCACTTTGTAAGGAGACAGCTCTAGCATTGTTCTGGTATTGATGAGAGAAACTACGAAAATCTAGCGGTCAGAGCAGCTAGTCGCTAAAATTCTTCTCTAGACAGCGGCTCAATTCGACCCAACTATAAAGTTGGTGTCGAAAATCCGCCACAGTCGGACCGGGAGCGATAGTTCAGTCACCGATGCCATCAACTGATGCCACTGCAGCGCCTCTGACCGGGAGGTACTAGGCTCGAGTCCTGACGGCGGCAGGATTTTCCACACTAGCTTTTCAGCTAGGTCGAACTCAGTCGCTGTCTGGAGGAGAATTCTAGCGACCGCCTGCTCTGATCGGTAGTTTTCCTTGGTTTCTCCGATCAACACCAGGAGAATGCCGGAGCAGTACCTTGACAAACGGGCCACGAACTGCGCGCGATATTTCCTTCCTCTTTCTTGTCCTATCCTCAATCCTTATACACACACTTACACTAACATGCATTACACTACCATTTATTTCGGGAAACTGGTCGGGAGCCTGGAGCTTGTCCCGGCTGGGGCGGTGCCCTAATGGTGAGAGAGTCCTGGTTAGGGGGAAACCCTGCTAGCCGACCGTTGGTCGGCGCCGGATCTCGCCATCCAGCGGGGATCATTGCCATCTCCCGAAGAAATACATGCACCACACTTACGGGACTAATGACCTAAGCCGTTGACGTGCCCGGAATCACTAACCAAACAACCAATCCGCCACCGTCGGGAGTCGAACTCTATGACCCCCCGGTGAGCATCGCTGCAGAGACAACGGTAACGCTGGCTTGGAGCTAACTCCATGCGAGGGCCGCACGGTGCCTGGCGGGGCGAGGTGGGGCGGGGCGGGGCGGGGTTGGGCGCCAATGGTGGCGTGGGCGGCGCTGTTAGAGCCCCGGCCTTAATTCCGCGCCGTGGGTGGCTGCGAGGACGCTTCGTGCGCGTGGGCGGTCGCCCTGTGCAGCGAAGGGGAAGGGGACGGGGAGGGGGAAGGTCACGCCGGGTGGGGGTGCGGGCGACGAACGCAGCAGGGGCAGCAGCGACACAGGTGGCCAAGGTCGCGGCTGGGTGTGAAGGAGGCCGATGAAAGGTCACGGCACGTTAGACGAAATGAAGATGAACGTGTAGTGACATCGCCTAAGCGATCTGTTGTGACTGAAATGAGTTATTCCAAATGTTGGGAATAAACGGTCTGAGAATTGTGGATAATTATATCTCGTGTTTTTTGATAAAAGAAAAATTACGTTTTTTAAATGTCAAAAATTGACCGTAAGGCGTATTTATGATTTTATGACTAGTCCTTTTTACAGAATATGCCAAACTGGCTCATCGCCGGATTAGATAGAGTCAAAGTTACTTACAAATCATTTTAATTTATAGGTACACGAATCGTTCAACATGTTTTATATACGAAAACGGAACAAGAATAAAACAGGAAGTCGTAATAACTCTATGCTATGCTTGCATAACTTCACAGAAACAATGATGCCATGTATTTGATTGATGTGAATGACGTCTAAACGTAAAACTCTAACAACTCGATAGTGACATTTAAGTGTTTTTCCGAGATTTGCTATTGTTGTCTGTGACTGCATGTCATTATGACGTGCAGTCACGCACGAGGCAAAGAATTCAGAGTTCCGAGCATGTAAACGACACTTCCGATCATAAGCACGTTCGTGCGTCCCGTAAATTTACGAGGTCGGTGCCCCGACTTACCGGAGCAGACAACTCGCCGTACCCCTCTTCAATTAATCACTTCATGTTAAAACAACATATATCAAAATGTTGATATATTTTCATATTGTAATTTGAACTAGTAATTTTTATCTTGCATAGGAATACGGATGTAGTTTTATCCCTTCAGAAGTCACATACTCATTCATGACGCTAGAAGTCTCGTGTAGAAATGTTTGATATCTCAATTAATTCTATGTAATATTACTATGAATTACTGCCGTTTCTGTGAGTTTGTAAGTGCACTAATCTTTAGAATGTTGCCTCAATGCAAAACGTGAAATAAAGCTTGCTTTTTATTCATTTAAGTGAAGAAGTTTAAGTCTTAGGCTTTCCGCCACCCGACACTTTTCGTTAATTTTTATAAGATTTTCTCCACTTAATTGCATTTGGGATTGATGGCTTCCCGCCAAAAGTAGGCACACATTTTTTACCGAAATACTTCACTATACGAAACACAAAACAAAATATCGCAACCCCCTCGCTTTTTACACCCTCCTGTTCCATTCGAAAACCAAGAACTACACCCGTCTCGGAGGGTGCTGCGAGATGAAGTGCTTTACGGTAATTACGTACTCGCTGGTTGGGAGGGGTGCAGTGGTGCATCAACTACTTATTTAAGCACTTGTATGAAAATCTTTTTTTCTTGAGGCCTAAAATTTGGCAAGGATCTAAAGGATAAGTTGTAATCACTTAGCGTGAGGATTCTGGGTACATACATTGATTGTCGAAATCGTTGTCATCAAACACATAATTACACTTATGAATGTTCACAAAGATCATACAATACTGTTCACAGAAATGAGAAGAAAACGTAATCAAAACGCTTCTGAAAATAAAACTCGAAACGTAACATTAACACAATAAGACTATCTGCCTACTGCAATTACCTTTACATATGAAATTGCAGTATAAAATTGCATTTGTAATTGAATGAACTTGTTCAACTGTTCAAATAGACCAAAAAACAAAATTAAACCTTTGTATGAAGTACGTACGTTACAAATAGTTGCTTTTATTTTAAGTATTACAGTCTAACATCTCACGAACATTAACATTGTCCCATGAAACATGAATCTTGTACCTTAGTTCCTTCTATATGAAATTCTTGTAAAATGTTCACCTATTTTAATAGTTTATAACACACTAAAATAATTACATTTACATCCTGTAACGTCGCAAGATATTGAGAGTGTTTCCTACTTTTAACTTGTACAAAACAGATGTATTTTCTGCAAACGTTAAATTTCATCGAATCTCTTCTCACATTATTCTCCGGCAAAGGCGTGACCGCAGTAACTTTGAAATTACTAACCCCGCGTGCCTGCCGTTCGGTGCAACTTTCAAAATCAGGAGAATTTATTTAATTTCTATTCCGTGTTGGTTTCCATTATGAATAAATCGGAAGATTCTTACGTAGTGCTCGAATTCGTGTCGGTGGGCGATGGTTGAATTACCGAGGCGGCCGCTGTCTTGTCCTTCGCAGTACTAAGGAGCCTCGAAACAAATGCCTAACGGAATCTTCTCACCCCCATTTTCTCCTCCAGCTCCTCGAAGTAAATAAATCGCAACGTCTGTGGCGAACGAAGTAGTCTCCTCCACTAGTGGCCAGCGATGGCCCTTGTCCGAATTTAAGATTCGAAATAAGGAAAAAGAAACTGCTGAAAATGAAATTTTTCGTATTAAAATCTTTCTCCCAATCGTACAAATCTCACATTTCGTCTGCTTCCTTATTTCACTTCTGCTCTGTATAATATATTCCAATATAACATACATCTCGTAGCTAGATACGAGATATAGAAGCTTTTTCGATAATGTCCACGACGTATAATACGGCGCTTCGATGTGAACGCTGAACCGAGTACTCTTTTGGTTTCATCCACCGCAACGTACTCCCAACAAATGAGCCACTTCCTCTATTTCGCAAGTCTCAATGGACTTCGTTCCAACCGATATTCTGGTTGCTTCTTACCAAAAGAACCGTTCCAATCCATCGCAGCAAGTTATTATGCTTATTCGGCGCCTCCCGTCTTCTCGGACGGGTCGTTCGAACATCGCGTCTTGCACGAGCTTGTGCTTTCAATAATCAGGTTCTTATGTAATCGGGATGGTGTGAATTCATAAGTAGACAATTCGAAACCTCTACAAAGAAATTAACATTTCATAAATAGTTGTGAATTCTCGTGAGATTCGTGTCGTTTTGAACATGTAAAGAGAGAAGAGTGTGAAATTCTGAAATATGTGTTAATTGGTCGTTGAGTAATGTTGAGCTGAAGCATTTATGTCTAGTCTAGCGGTTGTCATCAGAAATAGATTTCGCTCTGAATTGCTCGCAGAATCTTCAGGTCAGTGCCATTTTTGCTGAAATATCTACTTCGAAGTCAAAGAAAAGTTTATTATTTGGATATTAAAATGGAGTAGCATTAAACTGCATACCATAACAAAGAAAAAAATATAAATTGCAAACAAAAACCGTTCTACAGTGAAATGAATTATCTCTACCGAAAGAGGAACGACTTCCAATTACAAGCGAAAATACTAACAGAAATCATCGGAACAATTAAATGTTCTCGGAACAGGTCGAAAGGATTTCGCACTCCTGCTAGGAAGGCAGCACTCATCCGCCCATCTGCACCTTGTCGACTTAAGAAATGAACGAAGACAGGACGATTGCTATGCGTCAAAGCGACGAGTAATGAAGGAACATATCAGCTTCTAGCCCTACCAGATAGGACTGTCTGTAAAATATCCCCCGCTTTTAATTAAAGTACGCAATTTTCCGCTCACTCGAGATGTTGTAAGTTAAGTAAATTTTTAACACCAGTCATATCAAACCTGGGATCTCCAGTCACCTGGCAACCTCAATTTCCAAGTATTTCCGTAACCTCTCACTCATTAACACAACAAATAAGGCCTCAGTGAGAGAGAATCGTGAGCCATTCTCGTCCAGTTTTGATAGACAATCCATTTAAGGTTTAGCAAAAAGTTGCAAATCACTGGAGACCCAAGACTGTCAGGTGTTAGTCTGCCCTGTGGCATGAAAACAAAAATCTGTAATACTGAATGTAAATTGGGTTACTGAGTGAGAAACATGACTTGACTCAAAAATTCAAACTTGAAAAACTCAAAATTTCATTCGACTGTGGTTGATCAATGTGCAGTGGAAGAGACAGATCAAGTAGCAGCTGAAGAGACTCTAGCAGGAGGTCCTAGGTTTCGAGTACTGCCGAAGTCAGATTTTCGACCCTCTATAGGTAATCCGCAATATAGAACAGAATTCTAGCAGCCAGTTGCTGCAGTTTTCCCTGGCTTCTCCTATCAATACCAGGTGAATGCCGGAGCAGTTACCTAACATTGGACCAGTGACAGCGTACGATCTTTCTTTCTTCATCCCCTGCTCTTCCTTTAAACACACAACACAGACACCACCTCACATGACGGGAGATCAAACGGTACCTTAAATATTGCCCCGGCTGGGGCTTTGTTCCATTGGGAAGAGATACCTAGAAGGATAAAGCCCGCAAGCCGCCATGAATGTCATCGCTGGATCTTACGTTCCAGCCGGGGAGAAACATCACCTTCCGGTTATAAATGCACTACACTTACAGGACTAATGATCTACGTAGTTGACGCGTCCGGAAACGTGAATTGATCATTCACTCCTGAGAATTGCAATCTTTATGACTATCTCTTGATTAACCCATTCAATTGTGTATTGGTACGCCAAGCAAATATTTAGTTCCTCTCGAACGTCGAATCCCGCCGTTCGACCAGAGCAGATCTAGTGCTTCTAGTGGCGCTGTTTTCCCGCCCGTCCGAGGAGGGCGGTGTGAGTGCCCGGGACAGTGCGCCATTCACGATCAGGAAGGAAAAAGCGCGCACGGTCCGAGACCCACTCGTTTAGGTTCTGCTCTAGCATTCACCTGGTATTGGTGGAAGAAGTCACTACCGATTAGAGCACCCGAGAGCTATAATTGTTTTGCACGCAGTGGTTGAATTCGACCTAGCTAGTGTCCCAAAATCCGCCTTCGTCGGAGTTCAAACCCTAGGGTCTCCCTGACAGATCCGCTGTAACGACAACAGCTGTTGCAGTGAGACACCTCAACCGGTAGCAGTTAATACGAAATCTCTCCGTTAATACGAGATATGTGTATTTATAGCTCAAGCAAACAGCTTCGCCCCAGCCCTGACCTCCACCGTGCGCCTTGAGCCGTCTTTTTCTCCGCCCACCCGCCCGAGGGTGTAGTACTTCAAGTGGGGCTGTTTTCCTGCTCGTCCGCCGCGCGTCGGGGCAAGACGGAGCAAGGTCGAGGCGAGGTGGTCGGGGCGGGATGGGATAAGGAGTGTGGTGGTGAGGGTGGGGCGCGATAGGAGGTGTGGGTAGGTCTGGGTGGGGCAGGTGGGCGGGTCGGAAGGGATGGGATGAGGCGAATAGAAGTGGGGTGAGGCGGGACAAGACGGGGCGAGGCCGACACGGGGCGGGGTGAGGGGGGACGGGTTGGGCAGTGCTGGGCGGGGCAGCGGGGGCGGAGTGGTTGGGGCGTTTCTTGGTGGGGCAGGGTGAGGCGGGAAAGCGACGGGGGGGGGGCGTGGCGGGATGATGTGGTCGGGAAGGGATAGGAGAGGTGGTGGGTCGAGGTGGGGGTGAGGGTCGGGCGGATTCTTGGTGAGGCGGGCGAGTAAGGAAGGCGATGGGAGTGGCGTGGCGAGGCATGGGGCGGGGAGGGGTGGGATAGGGCGGGTAGTGGTGAACGAGGCGGATAGAGGAGTCAGAGGTGTGGCAGGGTCGCCAAGACGAGCGCGAGGTGGGGGTGAAGGGGCGGAGAGCCGGGTCGGGATTCAGGGTGAGGGGCGAGGCGGAAGGCGACGGGAGGGCGTAGCGGGGCGTGGTGGTCGGGGAGGGGTGGATAGGGTAGGGGTGGTGAGGGTGGGGCGGACGAGAGGCGGGTGGGCCGGGTGGCAGGGCGGATAGAATGAGTCAGAGGAGGGGTAGGGATCGGCCAAGACGAGGCGAGGTGGGCGGAGTGGCGGGTGGTCCGGGGCGAGGGCGACAGGAGGGGGCGTAGCGGGGCGTGGTGGTCAGGGGAGGGGTGGGATAGGGCGGGTAGTGGTGAGGTGGGCAGGGGGCCGGGTGGGAGGGAATGAGGGAAGGGCAAGACGAGGCCGAGGTGGGGCGGGCAGGTGGCCAGGGGCGGGTCTAGGGGCGGGAGCGAGGGAAGACAGGGGGCGTGGGCTGGGGAGGGGTGGGAGGGGGCGGGTAGTGGTGAGGGTGGGGCGGGACGAGGCGGGGTGGGCTGCGGGCGGGCATAGAATGGGCATATAGTGGGTAGGATCGGGCCAAGACGAGGCGAGGTGGGGCGGGAGGGGCGGAGTGGCGGGGCGGGTTCAGGGGGGAGAAGGAGGGGGGAAGGCATGGGAGGGGGTAGCGGGGCGTGGTGGTCGGGGAGGGGTGGGATAGGCGGGTAGTGGTGAGGGTGGGCGGACGAGGCGGGTGGGCCGGGTGGGCGGGGCGCGATAGAATGAGTCAGAGGGTGGGTAGGGTCATGGGCCAAGACGAGGCGAGGGTGGGGCGGAGGGCGGAGTGGGGCGGGTCTAGGTGGGGCGGGGCGAGGCGGGGAAGGCGACGGGAGGGGCGTAGCGGGGCGTGGTGGTCGGGGAGGGTGGATAGGGCGGGTAGTGGTGTGAGGGGGCGGGACGAGGCGGGGTGGGCCGGGTGGGCGGGGCGGATAGAATGAGTCAGAGGTGGGTAGGTCGGGCCAAGACGAGGCGAGTGGGGCAGGAGGGGCGGAGTGGCCGGGGCGGGGCGAGGCGGGAAGGCGACGGAGGGGCGTGGCGGGGCGTGGTGGTCGGGGAGGGTGGGATAGGGCGAGTAGTGGTGAGGGTGGGGCGGGACGAGGCGTGGAGTGGGCCGGGTGGGCGGGGCGGATAGAATGAGTCAGGGGTGGCAGGGTCGGGCCAAGACGAGGCGAGGTGGGGCGGGAGGGGCGGAGTGGCCGGGGCGGGTCTAGGTGGGCGGGCGAGGCGGGAAGGCGACGGGAGGGGCGTGGCGGGGCGTGGTGGTCGGGGAGGGGTGGGATAGGGCGGGTAGTGGTGAGGGTGGGGCGGGACGAGGCGGGGTGGGCCGGGTGGGCGGGGCGGATAGAATGAGTCAGAGGTGGGTAGGGTCGGGCCAAGACGAGGCGAGGTGGGGCGGGAGGGGCGGAGTGGCCGGGGCGGGTCTAGGTGGGGCGGGGCGAGGCGGGAAGGCGACGGGAGGGGCGTGGCGGGGCGTGGTGGTCGGGGAGGGGTGGGATAGGGCGGGTAGTGGTGAGGGTGGGGCGGGACGAGGCGGGGTGGGCCGGGTGGGCGGGGCGGATAGAATGAGTCAGAGGTGGGTAGGGTCGGGCCAAGACGAGGCGAGGTGGGGCGGGAGGGGCGGAGTGGCCGGGGCGGGTCTAGGTGGGGCGGGGCGAGGCGGGAAGGCGACGGGAGGGGCGTGGCGGGGCGTGGTGGTCGGGGAGGGGTGGGATAGGGCGGGTAGTGGTGAGGGTGGGGCGGGACGAGGCGGGGTGGGGCGGGTGGGCGGGGCGGATAGAATGAGTCAGAGGTGGGTAGGGTCGGGCCAAGACGAGGCGAGGTGGGGCAGGAGGGGCGGAGTGGCCGGGGCGGGGGAGGCGGGAAGGCGACGGGAGGGGCGTGGCGGGGCGTGGTGGTCGGCGCGGGGGCCGCAGCGCTGCGCCATCCATCATGCGCTGTCCGTGGCCGCGTATCGCAAGGCGCGCGCCGCTCTCATATCTCTCTGCGCTCGATCCTGGATCCATTTTTGTCGAGGCCGCTCCCCTCGCTCCTCCCTCGCTCGCCCTCTTCTCGTCCTGAGATCTGAAGCCGGGCGGTCAGGTTCGCGAAATCCCGCTTGTCGATTCGGTCGCAGGTTGAAGAATCGCTCTTCGGGCAGAGAATGTTGCGTAGACGAATGTTTGTTTGGGAGCCTTTTAAAGTGTCCTCTTGTGTTTGAAATGGCATTTTCTCATTCCGTGAATTCGGAGGTATTTTAAATATTCCCTTAAAAGAACATATCAAATAAATTCCGTGTAACATTGACTTTTGATCAACGTATGTCTTACCAAGTATGGTTTAAATATCATTGTAAAGTGTGTCTCATTTTCACATATTTGCAATATAAAAATGTTTGCTGTAAGTGGAATTTTCCTGTGATATTACCTTTTTGTGCTGAGTGAAACTACTCTGATGAACTAAAGCTGTAAATGATGCTATTGCTGATAGAATCGTATTTTTTCGGACGGCTCATATTGTTCTGCATAATTTTCAGATAAATTCAAATTAGTTTGACGTTTCACGGCAACGTCAATCTCATTTACAGAATTGCTGCTCTATGCTATTGAAATATTTGTCGTCTGTGAAAGAGCAGACCATGTTGTGATTGATTCCAATCGCCATTACAACAAACCTAAATATAATATAAAGAAATATCGTAATTATGGAAATGTTAGTCCCTGTTCCAACAAATATATAAATCTTGAGAGAAGTAAACCATACAACAAATCCCATCTTATTAACAATTTTATTTTATTTTAGGCCGGCAGTTTGATTTCGGAAAATGTGATGTAAACACTATCCATGCCAGATTTCGGACGACAACGCAGTAAAAGGAAACAATCACTAAAACACCCCAAATAATGCTATTGTTCTTCCTGAAGGCTTCAGAAGAGAGAATGCGATCAATCTGTTTGGAAATTGACCGACAAATGCATACTACAGAAACAAATTTAAAAATATGTTTCCTAAGGGAAACTCCAAATTCTCGCAGAGTCATATCCGGCGCGGGCGCGTCGTTGGCAGCGGCAAAGGGTAGGCGCAGAAGCTTTCGCCGGCCGCTCGCCCTCTCCGGTGCGTCCACGCCCCTCCCCTGCGCAGTAAATTTTATTGCCCCTAAAATATTAGGCGCAGCGCAGCCGCGCGCCGGGCAGTGCGGCGCGGCGCCTTCGATTATGGCGAGGACCTGTTTATGATCAATTTGCACGGCCTTTTATTGCCCGGACCGCGGCGGTTGTTTGTGTAACGGGAAGGAAGGGCGGAAGACGAAGCGGGGGACGGACCATAGGCCCTCTCAGCCCCCCCCCCCTCCTCCAATCCCACGGCAGAGCCCCAGCCGTCGCTCTCGACTTTTATATTCTCTTTTCACTTGGAGCATTCTGCATCGGATATGGTTGGCTTGTAAATTTATTTTAAGCGTGTTTGCTATTAAAATCGGCATCGCTTTCAATCTATTATGTCTCCTCAGACTAATTTTCTCTAGTCAATTTCTTTATTGATCAAAGTCAGTTGTTTTTCTGTTCTGTTTTTTTATATCTACTCATTCTCTTTTCTCTAGATGTTTGTTGACTTCAATATTTTTCTTTCTATCTCCTCAAAAAAAGTGACTAGAATTAACACACAATATATTCAAGTCAAAATACAGAAAAGTAAGACATGCAAAAACGAGAATTTAGAAAATGTAATTTTATGCTTAGATATAAAGTAAGAAGTTATATCATAGGACCACTGTGCAATGAAACAATATTATAGAAAGGATACTATAAATTAAATAGAACAAAATATGAGAAAAAAATAGCATCATAATAAATGGAAACTATAAGAATGGATAAATCTAAATTCAATTTTGCTTTCCTTCGCCCAGAAAGTCACGGATAAAACTAATAATATATTGTCACTTGACGTAACACCACGTCCTGATCGCTTCTGTAAACTTTCGATATTCATCCTCTTGATTTTGCCATAATTACCATTGCCATTTTTTGTAAATATTTTTGTTGTCTTTATCGAATTTTCCCACTAAAACTACCATGCTTTTTCCAACATCATCAATGCTCGTTAGCACCGTCTGCGTCCACATCAACGCTTTCCGCTCTCTTCACCGGAAGTGGACCTCCCTTCCCCCGACTCCCTCACCTTCCCACCATCAGCCTTCTGTCCACTCGACCCCCCACCACTTTCCCTTCCCTTCCTCCGGACTCGCCGCCAAATTAACACACCCCTCCCAGCAAACTGTATCTCCAGCCCACAAGTTGTAGGCGTGGTCACTGTGACCGTGTGTAACTTGAAGGGAGTATTCTTTTCGAGACGGAAATATCGCCTTTCGGAGGCTGGGTGCCCAGGGAGCGGGCTCCACTTTACAAGTCCCACGCTGTGAACCTTGCGGGACTCCTCATTAGCTGGCTTTCAAAGCGTGTTTATTTTCAATTTGATAATTGGACGCCAGTTTCCGAATTAATGCAGTTCTTTCGTTCCATACCGGCTCGGACTCGTACTCACTCAAACACTAAGTGAAAGGACCTAGAACGTGACGGTTCCGCCCTTAAGTTCGACAATTTCATGCGCGAATTCCTCCGATGAGGTACTTTGCGTTGGGAAGCGCCAAATTAGAAACTTTTTTTTGAGAGTTGTGAGAGAGCGGAGGTTTCCGTGTTGGAAACCAAAGGCGCTCGTTAGACGGGAAAGCGGTTCGTCCTTCCGGAGGGAACTTTGTCGACGTGGCCGGGCAACGTCACGTAGGCGGCAGCGGGCGCGAGAGGCCCCGCCCCAACAGATGCGATGTATCGAGGAGTCAATCGATCGGAGACTCGCCGGAGGCAGCGAGTGGATAGGGCAGGATGGCCATGACGTGGAGACAGGTCACAACGAACCCTGCGTGTGTGCTCGCCCGAATTGTGAGGACAATAGAACGATCCTCCGTGTTTTACAAGTACATGATACTATTTTATTTCTTCTAATGTTTTTAATGATCAATTTATTTTTAAATTTTGTTCCCACGGCTGATGCGAATATTGACTGTATAGTAAGCTAACTAAAAAGCGCCCAAATTGGCGAATAAAACCTGCGGTGGATTAAAAAACGGTTAATCCCGGGTTTATGGTACACGTCTGCCTTCGCTGACACGGCCTCCTTAATACAACTGTATGTATCGTTCACTTCTGATTCTTGTGTCGTGAACGACAGACAATGATCCATCATCTACACGGAACATTTAAACACTAGTTTCAGAAAATTTCTTTTGTCACAAACGCAGTTTGTGATCCGTTTTGTTCACGCATGAAGATTCGTGACGCTGCGCAATGGATGTTCAAGTTGAGGACGAGGCTCAGGTCTTCGGCCCTTGCGGTAACAAAACATCCTTGAGTCTGTCAAACGCTTAATTACCAAAGCATTTTATGCCAATAATCTTTAAAAATATTATTTATGTTCTCCACATATACACGAATAAATTTATTTTAAATAAGATAATTTATTTTAAAGGGAACACTCACTTTTAAGAGAATTTCTTTTAAAATGTTTTTCAAATTAATATAAACGGTCCTGTCTGGTGAACGATAACATTCCTGCGCACCGATTGGAAGACAATTGGATCAAGTAAGGCAGAGCAATTGAGGAAGCCTAGGCTAAGGTGCACCGTAAACCCGACATCAGCCAAAACCACAAAAAAATGCAATGTTTGTACTCCTGGACTTTCTAACCTTCACAGCGCTACAAGTATGTTGGCCAGAAAAAAAATAGTATTATATCCGCACTTTTTCTGGAGCCTCTGAAGACCTTCCCCCACTCCTTTACAGACTGTTGAATTACGCATGAACAACAGCAACGAGGGTTGTTGCCAAAATCTGATAACCAGAAATATTCGCTCCCGTGTAACAGAAACTATTTTCTTTTGACAAACGATCCACAGATTTTATATAATAGTTCTGTCATCAAAATAACCAACCCTCCCACTCGTCTCGCATTTAGTGAAATGAGGCCTCAAGAAAGCGTACGGGAATAATATTTGGAGGTGGTAAATAGAGTAAATTTGCAAAGGGTCATGAACATTTTGAACTTTTATATATATATATATATATATATATATATATATATATATATATATATATATATATATATATATATATATATATATATATATATATATTATATGGTATTTTGTCAGATAAAGTGTTATGCAAAAATTGTGCAACATCTGGCTTGAAGCTAATTATTTTAAAACATATGAAGCAAATTGTAAGCTGTAGTGCAGGTGGTTAATTACATTTTTTGTAAAAAATTATACTTTTTTAAAATAATGTTAGAAACTATGTTACTAAGGTTCAGCATTTTATGCTCGAGTGTGGGCGCAGCCTTTTTTTCTGAAAACACTTTTGCAGGTTCATGTAATAGAATAATATTACAGATCCGTTGAAAAATTCAAGAAAGAATGTGCTGTTGTAGCCTCACTCACTTTTTTCGGTATAATTACAACTGAAAATATGAATAAGTACGTAATAAGCAGTTCTACAAGAAGCAGGAGTGGAAGTGAGTTAACATTTACTTCCAAGTATCAAAAACAGAATGTGTGAAATGTACTTTGTAAATTGGATGAGGTGGTTGAAACAAGTCTGTTCATGATGAGAGTACCTTCATTCTACAAAAGCAGTGTAATATTGTTTTTCCTAGAAAAAGTTGGAGTGCTACACATTGGAATGATTTCTTGTTGTGGGTGACATTGACGCTTTTCGTTTGAATGAAATGTGTACTGTCTTCTACCTATATAACATATATCTCATCTATAACATAACATTTATAATCTATAACATTTATAATTTTCAACTGTTACCTTAGATACAGTAAACACCCAGATATGTGTACTGAGATCAGACAGAGCGACGCAAAGGCAGGGAGACCAAGAAGCAGTCTGATAGGGACAAACATCTACAAATACCTTGTATGACAAACGGCGAAGTAAGACCTTACAGTAAAACAAATAGTGAACCAAATAGAAAAATGAGGGAGCTGGGTAATCTATTAAACGGGGGTCTATGGACCAATTAAAAAGCGCGCGCAGCGTCCCGCAGCGTCGAAGGCGCTTGCGAAGGTGGAATCGGCGACATCAGTGAGAACCAGCGGCTTTGGCGCGGCGAAGGCAACGGCCGCTGGCGCCTCCCCTGTTGCGACAACGCCCATTCACGCGGCGACGGCGGCGCTAATCGCAATTAATTTCGGCGGCGCACACTAACGCCCACCCCCCACTCGCCCCGCAGGTCCCCGCTCCGTCCCATCCCGTCTCGATCCGCCCCACCCCTCGCTCTGCCACATTGCGTCTCGCCACATTCCGTCCCGCCTCGTTCCACCCCACCTCATTCCGCCCCGCCCCCTTCCATCCCGCACCATTCCTCCTCGCCTCACGCTCCCCTGCCTCGTCCCACTCTGCCCCTGCCCACCCGCTCTGTCCCGCCACACTCCGCCCCGCTCCACCCTGTCCGCCTCATTCCGCCCGTCCGCCTCATTCCTGACTGTCCGTCCTGACTGTCCGTCCTGACTGTCCGTCCTGACTGTCCGTCCTGACTGTCCGTCCTGACTGTCCGTCCTGACTGTCCGTCCTGACTGTCCGTCCTGACTGTCCGTCCTGACTGTCCGTCCTGACTGTCCGTCCTGACTGTCCGTCTGACTGTCCGTCCTGACTGTCCGTCCTGACTGTCCGTCCTGACTGTCCGTCCTGACTGTCCGTCCTGACTGTCCGTCCTGACTGTCCGTCCTGACTGTCCGTCCTGACTGTCCGTCCTGACTGTCCGTCCTGACTGTCCGTCCTGACTGTCCGTCCTGACTGTCCGTCCTGACTGTCCGTCCTGACTGTCCGTCCTGACTGTCCGTCCTGACTGTCCGTCCTGACTGTCCGTCCTGACTGTCCGTCCTGACTGTCCGTCCTGACTGTCCGTCCTGACTGTCCGTCCTGACTGTCTTTCTGGAACTGTCTGGAAATATTTTTTTCATGTCTGTGTTTTATTAGGCTTTACCGTTCTCGAGCTTGAAAACAAACAAAATGCCTTATTCTTACAATTCATTCTGAGTATTTTAAAAGGATCCAGCTAAAAATAGTGTCAATGAGCTCTTACTTCTGTAGGGACCTTAAAATCCTCCTTTCAAAGTAAGATTTTCTGTGCTTAAAATCCCAATAAAAAGGTTTCAAAAATATTCATAGATTCTTCTAGAAGGTTTGAGAAAAAAATTTAAGTTCGACACCTGTAGTTTGAGACTCGTGGAATGACACTTCACTTGTTCTGAGTGGTAGACCGGAAGGGGTCTAGCCATGAGCAACTAACGGACCATGAGTAACTAACGCAAGGCTACGTGCAGGTTACTCGGTTACTCGTAAGAAACTATACAAAATAGTGCATCACAATTTGATTGACTGTTTCATATTTTAGGGTGCATCCACTACCATGGTCATTATAATCGTAAGTGTAGTGCATGTTTTACCATAAGATGTGGCGATGATCTTTCCCAGCTGTGTGGTGAAATCCGGGGACGACGTACACGCCGACTTGCGGGCTTTTCCCTAACCAGATACCTCCCACGAGCGGGGCGCCGCCTTATCCAGGAGAGGCTCTAAGCCCCCGACTGGTCTCCCGATATGTGCGGCAGTGCAGGCCGAGTAAGTGTAAGAGTGTGTAAGTAAGGGGTGAAAATAGGACAAGGAAGAGGAAGGAAAGATCGCGCGGGGTCCGTGGCCCGTTTTGTTAGGATACTGATTCGCCATTCGCCTGGTGTTGGTTGGAGAAACCACGGACAATTATTGATCAGAGCAGTCGGCGGCTAGAATTTTCCTCCAGACAGCTGCGGAATTCGACCTAGCTAGTGTCAAAAGTCCTCTCATCGTGGGGACTCCAACCCTACGAACTCCTGGTTAGAGGCACTGCAGTGATATCAATTGATCTATCACAATTCGATTTGAATGGACAGTTTCAATATTAACAAACGTATTAGACAATGTCAATTAAGGTACTTATAGTCAACTGAAAAGAATTAATAAGAAATCCCTTTTTTAGGAGTAACCGATTATGATCAACTTCGCAATCCTTTGTCTAGATAATAATCTGTCGACCTAACTATCAAAATATAGATTCCTTAAATGAAAACAATAAATATATATTTTAAAAGAAATTAAAATTTATTAAAAGTAGTATACATTCATAAACATACATTTGTTAAAGATTGTTTTAAAGTAAAGTACTGACGTTAGTTATGTAATTTGCGTACATCTCTATTTAAAAGTGAATGATATAAGTAAACCTTCACATGACATACATTCTCTGCATTTTTCTACTGAAATTCATACAATCCTCTCTTAAATGTCGCACGAGTTGCATTAGTTAGTGCAGAACGCTCAGCGTTAGCCAATGAGTCCGGTAATGGGAGGGCGATTCCCTGATTAAATTAATGTAAGCCGATTTTAATTAAAATTGAGATAGCTAGAGCATACATAAAGGCCTTCCATATTAAATTTCACTAAAACGCTTACAGTAGATTAGGTATTGTATTTACAATTGTTGAAATAACATTTCAGTTGTACCTATCATTTTTTCGAGAAAATAATTCTTACATTTAAAAAAAAGTATTACGCATATTCATGAGATTAACTATCGAAATAACTTTTAGAAACTGAATCTATAAATAATAACTGGTAACAAATTTTCTAAAACTGCTTTCAAACGTCAATTCTCAATCATCTCTTAAAGGATTTTCATAAAAATTTGCCGTGTTCTACTCAATCAGAAATGCAGATAAAATTTTGATTACTCTTTTTACCGGATTTTTCTATATGACGTACATGGAGGAAACAGAAACATTTCGTAAAATACTAGAAAATTAATAACATCAATGAAACTTTTAAAATCATTGAAAGGCTGTAAAAAAGTTCATAAGTACATTTACTTGTACAATAAATCTTTACAATAAATTATTTCTATTGCAATAAATCCCATTCTGTTCATGATCCACCATAACACTTTTTACATCCTCTATCTTTTTCAATGTTTCCATTTTCCTTTACACGAACAGTTACGATTCGTAGCGTGTATCTATACGAATGCAAAACCATTTTTCTCGTACCCAATCAATATCAGAACTGTGGGGCTCTGTTTACTACGTTCTTGTTTTGTATATTTCGTATTGAATGAAATACATTTCTTTATTCATATCCATAGGTTTGTTTCTAAGACTTCCTTTTCCTTGCGTAGCCAACGATTGTGTTTATCTATTCTTTTCGTTTGTTTTCTCCAAAATTTGTTTGCTCCAACTTCCGATGCACTTCCTTTCAAATACTGCATTACGTGAGGGCGAACCGAAGCAGTGCAAGTGACGCGGAATTCAAACAATAAGTTCACGAAGAGGGAAGCTGAACCATAGATCGTCTATCGTTCGAGCAGAGGAGTTTGGGCGTCTGGAACTAAATCTAGGAGTGCCTTAGAACTACAGTTTTCGCAAGCTGACACATAGCACCCATTACGCGGGGATTTTTGGAATGGTGCCTCGGATCTCACTGACGTAAGAAGAAAGCTCGCACACTCAGTGTACTCTAAGATAGAGGCGATAGAGTGAAATGAATGGGAGAAACCGAATGTAAAATTGTGGAAAGAGAAAGTAAAGCGTTGGGGTATTCGATGAGATACTGTCGTGAAGTAATTCGCTTGAAATTCGAGATAAGAAGTATAATGAAAAGAATATATGAATTGAAGTACGGTATTTACTTGAGAATTATACTGTGGGTTTTATTTATTTAACGTCCAAAGCAGTTAAAAACTGTTTTAACGTACTTCGTGGGAAAAGTGTATTTTGTGCACGTTTTCTTGGATTTGGGGATACCTTCCCATTCATATAGGTCTCTCATTCATTTACAAGTTGAATTACGAAACAGGTGGAAACGAGCTTTTTTTTACCAGAATTGATAAGAGAATATAAGCTTCGGTGACAAAAAAGTTATTTGCAAATGCAAATTCCCTATATATTTTGACTATTATACTTCTTATTGAAGGAATCGCCTTTCTTCTGCGAAAGCACTGAGAACAATTACATGCATAACTATATTCTCCATTGAATTTTAAAAGAAAGCACGGATAATAAAGCTACATTTGTGTTTAGAAGCAAAACAATGGGCCTTTTCAGCTATCAATCAAGAACGCCATAAGAAGAATCTGAGGTAATAATATAAGTGTGAGATAATTAAAGAAGAAAACAGATAATCCAAAACACAAGTGGTGAATTGAACTAAATGAAACGTATCTGCTCCTTGATTGCTTAATACATATTTGGGCCAGAAATCTAGAAAAATAATTAATAAAAGTCATCAGTTTACCCGTAACTATTCTTAAATGATGATTAAATCCAATGTCTACCATGCGGATTTTCAATGCTAGTCCTCAAAGAAATCAATTTCTCTATTTTAAACTGCTCTGTTACCATCTATCCAGCAAATACAAAATTTAAATGCACCTTTTAAAAATTAAAAGGAAATTTCAAAATGTTAAACATTTACCTCTACAGAGAAATATTGCTAATGAATGTAGAACATACTAATAAATGAAAAAAATAATGTACTAAAATAGCCCATAACAGATTGGGACACGATTAAAAAGAATTTAATATTATTGTACAATGCATTTACCCAGTTTACATTTTTTGGAAGCGAGATAAACCAGAATTAGAAAGATGTTGAAACTTCCTCGAATATTCTGAAAGAAGATTTGTGAAAAGTGCACTAAACCGTTTAATCCAACTGGAATGAGTAATATTCCGTACTCGCAGTGAAACGATTGAGACTTCCTTACAGAAGTGGAATCGACTGAGATAGGATGGCTGAGTTCGACACGTAATCCGGTAGTCAGGGCTCGATGTGATTGAGAACTCAGGACACTGCTGCGGATTGGATCGCTCAGAACGTGAATTAAACGCCAAGAGCTAGAATATCACCTACTCAGATGTATTCAGAACTACAAAACATATAGTATTCCGTAGAGATGAAGTGAAAATGTCCAAATTTGACTTTGGTATACCAAAAACCACTTGGGAATTTGTCTGAAAACAGAGGCTGTAGGTATTTGAATATTTATGAGAAGGTAGCAAGTTTTGTGATGAGATCAGTGTGAACATTTGGGAAGAAGCAGTATAGTTTGCGATGATGAAAACCATGAAAAAGGTTGAGGATGAAGATAGGCTCCAGAGATTGGAGAAATATTAAAATGTCAATAAATTGGGTAAAAATAAACGCGTAAGAGAGTAAACAGATTGGGGTATTATGTTGATTCCAAAGACACTGTATGTTAAATATGAAAAGGGAAACCCAGATTGTAATTAATATAATGACTTGATATCTCCCACCAGCCCGAGCACAGTCCCAACAGGGCCAAGCTCTAAGCTCCCGACTGGCTTCATGGCGTGTGTTGAAGAGTTGTGCTTGTACGTCTGTGTGTGTGTATGTATGTATGTATGTATGTATGTAAGGGGAGAGATTAGGACAAGAGAGAGGAAGGAAACATCGCGCGCGGTCCGTGATCCGTTTGTTAGAGTACTGCCCCAGCATTCGCCTGAAATGGATCGGAGAAACCAAGTAAATCTTCCTATAATAGAAGCCGACCGCTAGAATTCTCCTCAGATAGAGGCTGAGTTCTAGCTGTAGAACTACTGTCGAAACTGCCAAAATCGAGAGTCAGTTTTTATTACCTCAGAATGGCCGCAATGGGAACAGAGATAGAAGTAATGCTAACTCTGAGCTAACGCAGCTGGTTTGAGCCCAGAGCCGGGACGGAAGGGGCTTTGAGGGGAATGGCGGAGGTGAAGGCAGGGATAAGTGTGAAGACGTGGGAAGGGAGCAGGATAGAAACACGTCCGAGAGGAGGTCGGAAGAAGAGTCAAATTGTTATTGGTTTAGTGGTGAGTTGTAGTTGACATTTACATAATCGAAATGATTGAAGGCGTTGTCATTGTCAACAATATTATTTACTTCAATAAGAGCAGCTTTCGATGGCTTAGCCATCATCATCAGTTTTCTGATACAAGAAAATATAAAAATTAGAATTAACAGAGTTACATAATTTAAAAACATCTTGAGAAATGAAAGGAGAAGAATTAAAGAAAATAAAGAATGAAAGAAAGAAGGGACGGAGAGTTATATCTTTTCGTATTATAGTAGTTTTTTAATTTTAAGCAAGAAAATGATGATGGTTAAGCCATCGAAAGCTGCTCTTATTGAAATAAATAATATTGTTGACAATGACAACGCCTTCAATCATTTCGAGAAGAGTCAAAGCTGGCTGCGGCGAGAGAGTGCGAAGTTCTACGGTGGAAGTGGGGGATGATGCGAGGGGAGAACAGATCTGAGGCAGAGCCTGGGATAATCAGGAATAGATGCCGAATGTACCACCAACGCAAGACCCGGATGGCAGAGCAGAAGAAGGGGTGGAGACGAAGCTGGAAGTGAAGTTGAATGCAGGGGGCTGGGCGGGGTGGAGACGAACGGGTACAGGGACGTGGACAGGAAGGGAACAGAACTAAATGAAACGGGACTAGAATAGTGTGGATGGCGGAAGGAAGGGCCAGGGTGATGGTGAGGGCAAGAGCAAGGGTAAAGTGGAAGCGGGAGCAAGGGGGGAAATAAGGCTGAAGATAGGGGCGACGGGGTCCAAGGCGGAGGCACAACAGTGACGAGCGAGAGGGTGAGAGAAGGACCTAAGGCGAAGGAAGTGGAGGTGTCGGTGACGGAGGCGAGAGCAAGGGCAAGGGCAAGGGCGAGGGAGACGTCGATGGCAGAGGTGCCATCGGTGACGGTGACAGGTGCTGGGGCTGCCGGGGTTGGGACGAGAACAGGAGCAAGGACGATGGCAGTGGTGGTGACGGCAGGCCAGGGCAAGGGTGAGGGTGAGGTGAGGGCGGGGTCGGGGGAGAGGTCGAGGGCGGGGGTGAGGCTGTTGGGGCAGGGGCGTGGGCGGGGGGGTGAGAGCGTCACAGCCCCCTGGTGAGCGGGGGCGCCTCGGAGCGACACGCTTTCGCCGAAAGACAAATAGACTGGAGTTTGCATGGACTGTTTGCGCGTGATTGTCGTAGCCAAACTTGGCCGCGGCCGCGCGCCTATATTTCACGTTCTGCAGCGCCGCCGACGCGGCGGCGGAGGCGAGGGCGGGTGCGAGGGTGAGGGCGGGGGCGAGGGCGGGGGGGAGGGCGGAGGCGAGGGCGAGGGCGAGGGCGGGG